>JAJPUD010005334.1:0-27573 GCA_023553655.1 Myrmecobius fasciatus
TCATATATATAAGAATTCAAGCCACTCTTCAATAGATAAGTGGTCAAAGGATATGAACAGGCAATTTTCAGATGATGAAATTAAAACCATCTCTAGTCACATGAAAAGTTGCTCCAAATCACTATTGATCAGAGAAATGCAAATTAAGACAACTCTGACGTACCACTACACACCTGTCAGATTGGCTAAAATGACAGGAAAAGATAACAATGAATGTTGGAGGGGATGTGGGAAAACTGGGACACTAATACATTGTTGGTGGAACTGTGAACAAATCCAACCATTCTGGAGAGCAATTTGGAGCTATGCTCAAAAAATTGTCAAACTGTGCATACCCTTTGACCCAGCAGTGTTTCTACTGGGCCTATATCCCAAAGAGATCTTAGAGGAGGGAAAGGGACCCACATGTGCAAGCATGTTTGTGGCAGCCCTTTTTGTAGTGGCTAGAAACTAGAAACTGAAGGGATGCCCATCAATTGGAGAGTGGCTGAATAAATTATGGTACATGAATGTCATGGAATATTATTGTTCTGTAAGAAACGACCAGCAGGACGATTTCAGAGAGGCCTGGAGGGACTTGCATGAACTAATGCTGAGTGAAACGAGCAGAACCAGGAGATCATCATACACAGCAACAACAGTATTTACACGATGATCAATTCTGATGGACATGGTTCTCTGCAACAAAGAATTGTCTCAAACCAGTTCCAATTGTTCATTGAAGAAAACCATATACACCCTGAGAGAGGGATATGAAATATGGTCCACAATGTAACATTTTCATGATCTCTATTGACATTTGCTTGCATTGTGTTGCCTTTCTCTGATTCTTTTTTTTTTCTTGTAGATAGGATTTTTCTTGCATAACTTGTCAAGCATTTCAATATTATTAACATGTAGTGGACTTCCTGCCATCTAGGGGAGGGGAGGGGACTGGGGGTAAAATTTGTAATGGAAAGCTTTGTAAAGATCAATGCTGGGGAACTACCCATACATATATTATACAAATAAAAAGCTTTAATAAAAAAATATGTATATAGATAGCCAAGACTAGCATTGGTTCCTTTCAACTAGAAAAAAAGTAAATAACTTTTGGTGAGGGAATGGTTAAATAAATTATAAGGACTGAATAGGTAGTATGACTAGACTGGTTTCGGGGGACAGGGGCGGAGGAGGAGGGACAGCAGTCCTTGAATATGAACAGCTATTCTTTGCTGGGTTTAAGTGACAATTTATGTGTTAGCCTGAAGGGAGCATACTACCAGCCATGATGAGTCAGGGGTTGGGCACTGGAAGGACAAAATGTCTGTTAATTAGCAGCAGTGCCAGAAGATGATGATGCAAAAGGATTAAGATGAAACTCAATGTGCATACAAATAGGGAAGCCTTTAATTCTAGAAAGTTTGAGAGGCCATAGTTTGGGGTGAAGGAATGGTATATATGTTGACCATTTGATTTAGCTATCAAGCAGGTAAGCAGCCTGAATTCAAATCTAGTTTCAGAAACTTTCTAGCTATATGGCAAGCCACTTAGCTCTGTGTGCCTCTGTTTCTTCTTTTGTAAAATGAGCTGGAGATGGAAATGACAAACTATTCCAGAATGCCACAAGAACCCCAAATGAGGTCACAAAGAGTTGGACACAATTGAAGAACAATAGCAATACTTATGTCATATCTTGGTTTTTGTTTTTATTTTTTTTGCTGAGGCAAGTGAGGTTAAGTGACTTGCGCAGGGTCACAAAGCTAGGAAGTGTTAAGTTAGGTCAGATTTGAACTCAGGTCTTCCTGACTTCAGGGCTGGTGCTCTATCCACTGCACCACCTAGCTGCCCCCTCATATCCTGTTTTAATTAAAAGTCCTTTGATTAATCATACTATCACATTTCATTCCAATTTGGAGAGGGAGGGGTGAGATTCAATGGAAATGTGGACTTCTGAGATCTTGATTGAAATAAGACCCATTAGCTACTATAAACCTGGGAATAACCCCCAAAAATGCTCCAAATATGAATGTACTCAGCAGGGGAATGATAGGAGAATGCACTAATAATATTAACTTATAAAATAATGCCATTAGCAAAAATGCTTTGTGATTTCAAATGAATATTATTTTAAAAAGAAAACTAAATGATAACTAAACAGATAACCCTGCAAAGTCCCTTTTAGCTACCAGATCCCATGACCTAGACTTGGCTTCTAGTTACAGTTCTCCCAATGACTTCAACATTTCTTGGCCTCACGTTACACCAGATGACAAAGAGGAAAAAGGATATTACAATTTCCTTCACTTAATTGACAGAACATTATGAAGGTACAATAAGTGTGAATATGTGAAGTCATTTGAGCTGCTCAGAAACGAAAAATGGGGACCTACTTACTAAGCACCCAGAAATCCCTTTCCAGGAGGCTGACTAAAGTGTTCTTAAAATATACTTCTGACCATGCTACTCTTCTATTCAATAAACTCCAGAGTGTTTCAATATCCTTTAGGATCAAATATAAATTCCTTTATTTAATATTTAAATCTTTGCACAACTTGATCTCTTCCTATATTTTCAGGTTTCTTCCATATTAATCCCTTCTATGTTCTCTACAGATCCACTAACTGGGCTACTTGCTATTCCATATGAATAATACTTCATCTTTAACTTCTGTACCTTTATACTCACTGTTCATGATACCTAAAATACCCTCTCTCCTCATCTCTACATTCTGAAATCTCTGATCATCTCTGAAATTAAGCTTAAGAACATTTTACAAAAGCCTTTCCTGATTCTGCATCCAACCCCATCATTCAGTTGATGGGAACCATTCCCCTACACCTACCTTGTATTCATTTGGGGGTGGGGTATATATTTTGTATATATATTTACATTCTGGGTATGACAAAAGTCTAGTGCAGTTTTAAATTAAATAGCTTGCCAAGCTGTTAACAAGTAATAATATTAGTTATTAAGCTTAAGATTGCATTAAGACTTATGTTCTCTCTATATATAGTGTTTTCCCAGCTAAGAATATAAACTCACTAAATGCAATATAATTTCACTTTTGTCTCTCTATCACCAACTCTTAGCACAGTGCCTAGCATGGCATAGATGTTTAATAAGTGTTTATTGATTTCTTCAATTAGTTTATGTACTTTCTTTTCCATTTGTCCAATTGTACTCTTTAAGAAGTTGCTTTCTTCAACGGATTTTTGTATTTCTTTTTCCATTTGGCCAATTCTGTTTTTTAAACAGTTTTCCAAATCATTGCCTCTTTTTTTCATAATTCTCTTGCATCAGTTTCACTCAAATTTTCTTCTATCTATATTATGATTTTAAAGCTCCTTTTTGAATTCTTCCAAGAGTTCTTTCTGAGCTTAAGACCACTTTCCATTTTTCTTTAGGATTTTGCCCATAGGTATCTTAAAATTGTTGAACTCTTCTGAGTTCATGTCTTGGTTTTCCCTCTCACAATAATAACTTTCTATGGTCAGATCCTTTCTTTGTTGTTTTTTGCTCATTGGAGAGAAGGAAGGGAGGAGGCTTTTTCCTTTCTTTTAAATTTAAGTTCTGCTCCCTGGCTAGAAGGAGTACTGTGTCAGGTTCTGTTTAGCTAGTGCTCCCCTTTTGATGCCCTGAGCCCACAGGTCTGTTGTCTGATGCTTGTGCCTGGTGCTGAGGAGGGAGTGGAATTAGGCTTGGTTAGTGTTGCACCTGGAGGCTGCCTATTTGCCTAGGGATACACTAAAGTATCAGATTCATGTAGGTTGCTACCTAATTGCCCAGGGCTCTGCTGAAACACTTGGAGGTCTTACCAGAAGTGGATACCTATTTGCTCAAGGCTACACCAAAGTGTGTACATTTTCCCCAGAACTGGAGTTCCCAAATTCCTCTATGTTATGCACATGAGGCATCCTGGTGTTGTCATTAACTGGTTCTACCACATTGGGGCTCAGAATCTCCTGATGGTTTGCTGAGCTGGGGCTCACTTCAGAATCGCTGGAAAGCTTCCTGTTCTGGGCTGAGCTACCCTGCTCCCTTTGCCCAGGTGAGCCAGACCCCTCCTGCTGATCTTTCAAGTTTCCTAGGCGAAAAGATTGCTTTACCTCTTCTCCTTACTAGTTTTTCTGTTTCAGTACTTCCCTTGGGACTTAGTTGTGAAGAGGTGAACTGTAATACCAGAGAAACTGAGGCAGAGATTTTTTTTTCATCTTTAATGTGGAGAGTTTAGGCTAGTCGACCAGATAGGACCCGTGTCCAAAGCATTCAGCACAGATAAACCGAGGCAGGGAACTTATATAGGGTTTTAGCTAACTAGGGTTTCCAAACAGAATAACCTGAGTATATAATCTTATAGGGGAAACAAAGGCAGATAAGGGGGGCAAGGACACTGGGAAGACTGACCAGGAAAAAATCATAACTTAATCCTGACAGGATAAGGGTCAAGATAAGAAGGTATAGGGCAGGAGACAGCAAGGTGAGGAGCAATACTCAAAAGGAGGGGGAATTATCCTAGCAAGAACCAAGATAATACACCTGGAGTTTATGACACAATGATATGCAAAGATGGTCAAAGCTTCAAGATTTTTCCTGGGCTCTCTTTTTAAACTCAATTTCCAGTCCTAATGGCAAGAAAGTGGGGGGGTGGCTCAATAGAACATGGGAGAGTTACCGTGATTCACTACTTACTCCACCATTTTAGCTCAGCTCCTTTTTTCAATGCTTGTTGATGTATTGGGGGGAAATTGAAAAGAGAGGAAAGAGGGAGATTAAAGACTATTAATATGTAAAGTAAAAAAAAAGAATGGGGAGAAAAGAGAAAAGATAAAATGGAACGGAATTAAGGGAAAAGAAAGAAGAAAGGTCTGAAAAGATGGAAAGAGAAGAAAATAATGGAAAAAAGGAAGAAAGAAAAGCAGACTTTGGAAGACTCCATCTCCTTCTCTCCAATATGTCCATCCAAATTCCTCTGGGAGAACAAATCACACCATGTTTTCAACATCAGCATCACTATTAAATATATACTAAATATTTGGTTTTAGCTCAGGGCATAGAGGCAGCTCTTGGATAAAATACCACTTACAGCAAGCAATAAAGTATAGACATGGTAACACCAGCAGTCAGACTTTTCTCCAGGAGAAGAATAGATATTTAGAAAGTCAAGTTCTTTTTAGACCTTCTGTACAGAAATATTTTTATCCTTCCCTACTCTCCCGGAATGATGGTAAGATACAGGGTATGTTATATTTTACCCTGCTTGGCTGTCCTAAAGGGTGAAGACTTGAGTCTGCCTCCTATATCCAGGATGTTAGGCTGGATGTTAAGATCTGTGCTTCTCTTGCCTCTGTCCACTGATAAGGTTTTCCTTCACAGCCCAGTGCCTTGACTATTCTCAGCTGATTATTCAGCTCATCTTTTGTCATTCAGTAACCCTTTTATAATCTTCCAACACATGACTAAATTACAAAAATCTCCTCATTCTTTTCTCTTCTGACCTTATCAAGACCTGAGCCTTGCTAAGACAGAGTGCCCAGCATTTTAAGACACTTCCTCTGAACATCTAGTCAAATAAATCAGAACCATGTGAACAAAGAACTAACTTTCAACTTTTCTTCATCTTTTCATACACAATAGGAAAATTCATTTTCAAACCATTTCTATTTGTTTTCAATTATATAACTAGGATATCCAAAATATCACATAATAATAAAATTTCCCATAACATGTCATGTATATATGGGGTGGGGAGGGGATGAAGGAGAACAGGCTCTAGAGCTGTGATTATATTAGTGTAGGCAACACTTGAGAGAGCCAATCATCAGTCAATAAGCAATTATTAATCACTTACAATGTAACAAGCATTGTGCTAAGGAGTGGAGATAAAAAGAAAGGAAAAAACAGGTTCCTAGCTTTCAAAGGAGCTCACATTCTAATGAAGATGAAAGCATTCAAATGACTATGTTTTACTGTTGCTGAGTCATTTTAGTTATGTTCAACCCTTTGTGACCCCATTTGGGGTTTTCCTGACAAAGATACTAGAGTGGTTTGCCATTTCCTTTTCCAGCTCATTTTATGGCTGAAGAACTGACAAACAAATAAATCTGGTAGATATGGAAATTGGAAGTAGCTAGGTGGTGCAATAGATAAGAGTATTCCTAGGCCTGAGGTGAGAAAGACTCATCTTTATGAGTTCAAATCTGGCCTCAGACAGTTTCTAGCTCTGTGACCCTAGACAAATCACTTAATACTATTTACCTCAGTTTCCCCATCTAGAAAATGAACTGGAAAAGGAAATAGCAAACCACTCCAGTATCTTTGTCAAGAAAACTCCAAAAGACTTCACAAAAGCCAGACATTACTAAAAAATAACTGAACAACATATGGGAGCTAGTAAAATGGAAGTCACTATAAGTGTAAAAGAACAGGCTTCTTGTTGTAGAAGGCTGGATTTGAGTTGAGTCTTGCAGCCAAAAAAAGCAAGGGAGGGGACTTGAGAAAGGGGAGCATTCCAGATATGGGAGACAACTAAGTACAAAAGCATCCAGTTGAGAGATGGAGTGCTATGTGGGAGGAGCAGCAAAAAGGTCAATGGAGTTGTAAAATAAGTAGGTGGAGGACAATATCCATTAAGAAGACTAGGAAATATTGTAAAGGGCTTTGAATACCAAACAGAGGATTTTATATTTGATTCTGAAGGTGCTAGGAAGCTGTTAGAGTTCACTGAATGGGGAGAAGGGTGGCAAGGTCAGACCTGGGCTTTGGGAAAATAACTTTGGCAACTAAATGATGGATGGACTAAAATGGAAAGAGACATAAGTAAAAGAGAACAGTCAGAAGGTTATTGTAATAGCCTAAGGGTGAAGTGATGAAGGTCTGCACCAGGCTATGTGAATTCATAGAATGAAATACAAGAGACAAGTTTTGAAGGCAGAAATAAGAAGAGTTGATAGATTAGATATGTGGAGTGAGAATCAATAAGACATTGATGATGACACTAAGGTTTTGAGCCTGGGTGATTGGGAGGATAATGGTGCTGTTGATGATAATAGAAAAATTTCGAAAAAGAGAAGAATATGGGGAAAGATAATGGCCTGGATTTGTTAAAAGTTTAAGAATCTTATTCATTTCAAGATACCCAACAGGTAGTTAGTTAGATAAGCCTAGAGCTTGAGACAGAGATAAAGGTTGGATAGGGGCTGGATTTTTTTTTATCTGGGAATAATTTCCAGAAAGAAGCTAATTGAACACATTGGAATAGATGAACTCAAGTGAAACAGTATAGAGCAAGAAGAGAAGTCCCAGTACAGACCCTTGGCAGACACCTATGTATGTTTTATGGATATGATCTGAAATGTTTAGCAAAGGAGACTGAAAAAGCTTGGTCAGACAAGTAGGAAGAAAACCAGGAGAGAGCAGTCAGGAAAACCTAGATAGCAAAGAGCATCCTGGAAGAGGTATTGATCAACAACATCAAATGCTGCAGAGAGGTCAAGAAGAAAGAGGTTTGAGAAAAGATCACCAGGTTGGACAATGCCGATATCACTGGTACTTTTGAAGAGAGCAATTTCAGCTAACAACGAAGTTGGAAGCCCTGTTGTAGGAGGTTAAGAATTGAGTGAGACATGACCAACATGGAAATATATTTTAAATGATTGTACATGAATAACCTTTTTCAGATTGTTTGTTGTCTTGGGGAAGAAGGAGGTAAGGTAAGGGAGAGAAAAAAAATCTGGAATCCAAAATCTTACAAAAATGAATGGTAAAAACTATATTTATATATAATTGAAAAAATAAAATACTATTGAGAAAAAATAAATGAATTAAAAAATAAAAATTAAGAATTGAGTGACAAGAAAAAAAAGTGAAGACACCTGACTTTCTTAAGGAATTTAGCCAAGAGGGGAAAGACAATGTAAGGAGAGGGGATGGTCAGATCAGGGTAGGGCTATGTAGTGACGGATATATTTGTAGGCAGCAGGGAAGGAGCTGCCAACAAACAGGGAAGTAGATGAGAAGAGTTTGAAGAATAGAAAGAAAATGGTAGTGTTACAGTGGTTAATCTGCTAGAGAATAGGGGAGGGACTCAAATTTGCAGGTAGAGGCTTTGATAAGTATTGGTAAAAAAAAAAAAAAGCCATTTTTTCATTTAAGACAGAAATGAAGGATGAAATAGTGAGATAAATGCCTGGGGGTGATGGGAGATGAGAAGGATGGGAGAAAAAGCTCTCCAAAAATGGCCTTAATATTTTTTGGTGAAATATGAAATACAGTCCTTTGCTAAGAGGGTAAGGGTGACATGGTAGGTTTGTGGAGAGATAAAAATGTTTGGAAAGGTCATCACCTAGATATAAGATGATAAATTCATTAAGGAGATATAAAAGGATTGTTCTGCTGGAGTGAGGTCCCAGTTGAAATTATTTGTAACAGACCTAGTTGTTGTGGTTTTGTTTCATTTCTTCAGTTCTATTCAGGCTCTTCTGGTATGGAAATTTCCTCCACTATGCAAATCAGAAATTTCTCCATAACTTATACTCTTAGAGAGTTACCTGAATACATTGAGATATTTAAATGTCTTGCCCCAAAGTCACATAGCTAATAAGAAGTAGATGATATTCAATCCAGGTATATTTGATTTTTCATAACCTTATTTGGAGTTTTCTTGCCAAAGATATTAGAGTGGTTTGCCATTTCCTTCTCTAGCTCATTTTACAGATGAGGAAATTGAAGCAAATAGGGTTAAGTGACTGACCCATAATCAAACAGTTAGTAAGTGCCTGAGGTTAGATTTAAACTCTTGAAGATAAGTCTTCTTGACTACAGACCCAGTGTTCTATCCACTGTGACACCTAGCTTCCCTCAATAAGAGGCAGATTTTGAACTCTAGTTTTTCTGGTTCCAAGAGCATTTTTCTCTTCACATGCACAAGTGCTGTCTCATCATATCGGTTTCAAATGTGTTGAAATAGAAGTTTATATACAACATTTCCCCCTCCACTGTATCACTGTGTCATGGCAGTGACTTTGGGTTCTTAAAGGTAATTCTCAACAAGCTAAAATTCTGGAAGGCCTTTCAAAAAAAAAAAATATTTCCCATGGGGACATAGAAATGGACTAAAGCTGTCATCTGAGGAAGAAGCTTAGTAAAGTTCAAAGAAGTTTATCACTTAAAGGCCAGCAGCAGGCTGTTGCGTTTTTCAACCACAGTTACTTACAGTGTGACCTTCTATTATAACATAGAGAGGCTGCACTCTGTTGGTGTCTAGAATACCTAAACTAAGCAAATGGTGTATCTTTGGTCTATTAAAGTAGAAAGAGAAAAAGACATGAGCATAGGAGGAAAGAGCCAGGATTTTTAAAGTGTTGTGTTTTTTTTTTAATCCCACAACTAAAAACAGCAAAGCAGCCAGTTTTGAAAATAAATTCCTTTGGTAGGAATTTTAAATGATATATTTTTCCAGAGGAAAAGAAAATCTTCCTTTGAATTAAAATGGTGAATTTTCCTTCTTTCATATCCAAAATGAGGACAGGACTTTTAGACTGTCATCCTAAAAAGTTCTCTGAGGTTTTATTATTGTTTTACATCTGACCAGTCCCCTTTCTATATATACTGCCAAATTTTTAGTATTAGTATTAGCCAAGCTAGACTAGAAAGTCTAAAACATGAGGTTTTAGAGATGAGTGGAACCTCAGAGACCATATTTTGTCGATTAGGAAACTGAGACCCATGATTTACTTAAGGTCACCAAAAAACTGTGAAAGTAACAGAGCTAGCAATCAAACTCAGGTTTTCTTACTCCAGATGCAGCATTCTTTCCATTATGCCACTGCAATTCAAATTTCTTGCAGGATTTAGAGCACCTAAGTCCTTTCCAACATTAACATTCTATGATCCTAGGGTTTTATAACTTTTATGTACTATGCCATGCATTTCATATTAAGGTGAAATGATCTTAGGGACTCTCTTAGAAAGGCAGAAGTCAAAGTTTTAACACTACTCTGAAACATTGTAGACTATTCTATTGTTCGAGCATTTCTTCTTATCACTTTCTACAGGATCAATGGCCAAGCAAACCCTTATGAACTTAATTTGTATTGAATTTCAAGAAAAAAATAGGTCATGTCAAGTAATAGAATTCTGTCCTTTTTGTGAATTATAGCAGAAAAGCACTTCTTCTTGTTAAATGTTAGGCAAATAAGTTCCACTCCTATGTCTTAACTTTTTCCTTGGCTTCTTGATTCATATGTGTTGAAATAGATGTATATAGACACACATGTCCATACAGATTCCCACTGATTGCCTTCTCTTCTGATTCCCAAAATGAAATTTTCTATAAGCCAATTCATTTCACTAGGGAATATGAAATTCATTTATGGATTCAAGTGAAATAAAGAAATCATGCTCAAGAAACATATCTGTGACTTACTTGATGGCATCAAAGAAAAGATATAGATAGGAAGGCTTGCCAATCTGTTACACAGTCATCCTGGGTCCCATTTGTCCTGATTCCAGGATATGCTAAGGATTAGTCTGGAGCTGTCCAACTCTGATAGAATTGTAGACCAACAATGAGTAGTTTCCTGCACATTCTCTGAAGATATGCATTAAGAAATAGCATAGTAAATAGTATGTAGGACTTTCCATAATAGCTAACAGTTATATAGCATTTATGTGCCAGGCACTGTGCTTAGTACTTTATAATTATTATATCATTTGATCATAACAAAAGATCTATGTTCTAATCAAATCTCTGACTATCTCTATTACTATGGACTAAGCATCCAACCTCTCTGAGACGTAACTTTCTCATCTGTAAAATGGGGATAATATTTGTAGTAATTATTTCACATAATTGATGTGAAAATTAAATAAAGTTATTATTTAAAGTGTTTACAAACTTTAAAGCACTATATAAATATTCCATTTCTTTATACTTCTCAACAAGTAAACCATGCAAGTATGTTTTACACATATCAGTTCAGAATTTTAAAAAATTCAATTTAATTTAATTTATTTGGGAAGTGTCTACTACATGTAAAGCATAGTGTCAGCTAACAAGCATACAAACCTTCCCCCTTCCCTCCGAAAAAAGTCTTCACCCTCAAAGAACTTGCATTATATGAGGCAAAGAAACTCTTATGTATCAATGAAGATATCAAACAGAAGTAAATACATACAAGTGTATATTTGATTTGGTGCATTCCTTTTTGTACCTACAGCATCAACCACTCTGGCTACCTCTGTTGATAATTTGTTGTCCCCTCTTCACATCTGAAGTAAAGTACCCAGGAAGAGCAACCTGTTTCAAGTGCTTTCTAGTTATCTTTATCTTCTTTGGGACAGGATCATCTGGTGAAATTCATCCTGAATTGTCTTTTCTAAAAAAGCATATATCCTAAGGAAATTCCTACATGGTTATTTGGTCTCTTAATAGTGGGGTTGGACTCTGACTTCAGCAAAATAGAAAGGAAGAGTTTCCACTTACCCTTTATTTTCAGATTTTTGGGCAAGAGCCAGCATGTTTATATATCAGTACAACAGCTTCAAAGATAACCTTGGAAATTTCAGGAAGGCAGATATCCACTCAACCTAACAAAGTACTTTCTAGTAATCAAAGCTGTCCTTAAATGAAATGGGTCTCTTGGGTTGCTAAAGACTGGATGATCACTAATTAAGGAGCTATAGAGATGATTCATGGTGTTAGACCAGATGCTTCCTAGGGTCTTTTCTAACTCTGTTTCAGTAATGATATTTATTGACTTATATAATAATATTTACAACTCCTTCCAGCTTTTAAAAAAAATCTTCATATGGCATATATTTTCCTTTTGCTGCAATCACTTGTTTCTAAATGATCTGGATTTAAGTTCATGAGATTTTGACATATATTCTTTTATTTGTCATCATGAAACCATACTTTTATCATATTTTATATTGTATTCCCTTGATGAACAAGCCATTTTCCCACCTTGATTATAGTCCATAAGTTTTCAATGGAGTTTAAATCAGGCAAATTCTAGACTATCAAAATATGTTTATTTCCATCTCTTGGATAAATTTCTTAAATTTTCATGATCCAATTCATGGTGCAAAGTCATGTTATAATATTCTATTTCCATTTGAGAACTCCTATAATTCTAAAACAATTCTGTTTGCTAGCATATAAATTCATCATTTCTTCACAGGGGACAAGGCTTCAAAACTCACTAAAAAATTTTTTTTAAATACCCAAATATTTTGGGATAATTATTTTATAGTTTGCAGAAGATCCCCTGATCTTCTGAACTTCTTAATAACAATATTGGGGGGGAAGTGAATTTTGTGAGTAAAATATATTTTAACAATTTAATTGTAATAATCTTTATTACTCTAATCTTTGTATTTTTTTGCCTATGACAGGTTTTCGTCATGATGGTTCCTGGCCATATCTTTCCCACACTTTCTACTGCTCTTCTAACTTCAAAAAGTTGTTGAGGAATCAATGCTAACCCCTCTCACTGCCAGTTTCCTATAAAGGGTTTTGTTTTCTGAAGATTAATTGGGCTGTTTTGTAGCAAAAGTTTGTCAGTTCTTGGTATTGTTTTTTTTTTTTAATTTTCAGCTGTACTTCCCTTGCTATTTCAGATTGACTGATACTATTTCATTTTGGTCTAGATTGGTCCTTGAAAAACTTGACTTCCTGTCATCATCAACTACTACAATATCTCTGAGAACCATTCCAATGTAGAATATTGCATATTAGATTGGGTTGAGTTTACTGAAATGTTTTTTCCCCTCTTTCTTTATAAAATCTTTATAAGAAGGGATTGCACATTGGATGGGAAGTAGTAAGGGACATATTTATAAATGAAGTTAAGGGAAACACAAGAGTTACCAATAAAAAGATTAAGAAAAATAATGACTTTTTCATAGACAACTTGGAATCTTTGAAAATTCTATGTAATTTTGCAAATATGTAGCCTCATGTCTTCTTCTTAATAAATTTTGGGCCTTCCTTATTGTCTACCTGTAATTCAAGTTCAAGATAGACTCATATATGTATATATGAGGGGGGGAATATATACATATATGGATATGGATGTATACATGTATGTGTGTGTATAAAGTGTCCAAGAAATCCTCTCTCCTTGAGCCAAAAGGTTGGGTCATGTGACCCTATCATCTCTTGGGGAATCATGTAGTTACAACTACAATGTGCTTCTTTCCTTGGCTCTCCAAAGCTGCCATAAGTAATTCCTGAGATTGGAGCAACCTGCTCATTTTACAGATGAAGAGAATTACATTGACTAGTCCAAAGTCACACAGCTGACACTCATGCCTTCTGAATCCTAGGTTAAGGTTCTTTTCACTAGTGTAGGTCTCCTCCCACAAGCCTATGACTCAAATTTTCAATTGTTGCAGATATCATTATGTATTAATAATGCCCTATACAGAGCTGACAAATTCTCCAAATCAAATCCCAAGATATTAAAAAATAATTAAAATATAAATAGCATCCCTGTGTTTAAACAATAGTAATTTATTTTCTCTTCCTATGTATACACTTGCCAACCAGAGGAAGAGCATAATATGATGTACCAGGATTGAAGTCTCTGAGGGACAACAGGCCACTTGCCCATTCATGTTATTTCAGACTAGTTGTTCTAATGTTTTGGGGTTTGGGTTTTTTTTTCTATTGCAGAGATAAAGAAAATAAGATACTGAAAGTTTAGATCACTATCCCAAGTTATTGTCACCATCCACACTATAAAAACTAAAACTTGTCTCCTAGGATAAAAAAATAAAGACTTATGAGTCGTGTCATGGTTAGAAAATTACTGTCTGTTTCAACTTCAAAAAAATATCCAAAGGATCTGTTAGCCTTTGTTAATTGGACAGCAGCAATCTCCTTTGCTCTAGCTTGCTATCTGTTGCATTTGTTCCCTGCAGACCAGAGTCACAAGAACAGTTAGTCCTCCAAAAATGTGACTGAGCTGACTTAGAGTCACTGAATTGTAGAACAGGAAAGTATCTTGATATATTCTCACTTCCAGGCAAGTTTGGCAGCCCTCTGAAGGACATGCCAGTGACACTGCATACGTTTTGGGAGATATGACTCTTGGTTGGCTAAGAGATTTCTGGTCAGAGAAGAGGGTAAAGGAATATAGGGGCAAAAGGAAAAGGTAAGGACTGAGAGACCCCCCCTGAGGACAAGACATGTGGGGAAAAGACCATACCTCAATGTAGGCATTGATTTCCAGTACTTGTACTCCTGTTTTATAACATTTAAAATTTCTGAAGTGTTATATCAAATTGTTTACCTTCTCATTGGAGAAGGAAGGAGGGAGAGAGAGAATTTGGAGCTCAAAAACTTTTAAATACAAATGTTAAAAATTGGTTTTTACATACAAATGGGAAAAAATAAAATATTAAATTTTATTTCATTTTTTAAATGATAGTTTTTTTATTTTCAAAATATATAGTTTCAACATTCACCCTTGTAAAACCTTGCGTTCCAATTTTTTTTTCAGCTAAAAAAGGGAAAAATGAGAAAAAAAGCAAAAAACAAACAAACAACAACAAAAAAGGTAAAAATACTATGTTGTGATCCACATTCAGTTCCCATGGTCTTCTGTCTAATGCAGGTAGCTCTCTCCATCTTAAGTCTATTGGAATTGTCCTGAATCACTTCATTGCTGAAAAGAGCCACATCCCTCAAAGTTGATCATGACATAATTTTGTTGTTGCTGTGTACAATGTTCTCTTGGTTCTACTCACTTCACTTAGCATCAGTTCATGCAAGTCTCTCCAAACCTCTCTGAAATCATCCTGGTGATCATTTCTTATAGAACGATAATATTCCATAACATTCAAAATATTAACTTTTTAAAAATTTCTGAGGTATAAATGCTCACACTGAAAGAGAGGACTCATTAGATGAGATATTTACACAATTGACCTAGGTCATTACAAACTCCTAACTTTTATGTATTCTATCACTTAATGTAATCTGTACAGCTTCCTCAATTACTGTTTTGCTTTATTTGATAAATGTTTGATTGCCATCTATTGCTATTGCTTGTATAATAAGCATATGAAGAAAACTAAGCAAACCAAGATTGAATTAACTGCTATTTCCTAGGACTAAGGTAGAATTACTTCCTCCCAGAGAGACCAGAAAAAGTGCTTTTATCCTAAGTCATCACCATCCTCCAAAAAAATCACACGACTTCAAGTACCTAGGATGTAATAGCTAGACAGAATTTTAAGCCCAGTGCCTACTTCTGAAGATAGAAAATAAGAGCGATTATACAGCTCCAACGCATCTCCTATTTGCTACAAAGGTAAAAGTCTAATCTTTTAGGAGACTGGAGTGGGGTAACTACAGACTGATCCAAAAATACAAAAATTCACACCCTATACCAAGACAAAGTCAAAATGGGTTCATGATTTGGATGTAAGTAGTGATTCTATAAGCAAATTAGAAGAGCAAGGAATAGTCTAAGCCTGTTAGATCTTTGAAGAAGGGAGGAATTTATGGCCAAAGAATAACTTGAAAACATCACAAAATGCAAAATGAATAATTTTGATTACTTTAAATGAAAAGGGTTTTCTGCAAAGAAAACCAATGCAGTCAAGGTTGGAAGGAAAGCAGGAAACTGGAGGAAAAAAATTTATAGCCAATATTTGATAAAGGTTTCATTTCTAAAATACATAAAGAACTGATTCAAATTTATAAGAACACAAGTCATTCTCAAATTCATAAATGGTCAAAGGATGTGAACAATGATCAGATGAAGAAATTAAAGCCTATTTCTAGTCACATAAAAAAACACTCTAAATCACTATTGGTTAAAGAAATGCAAATTAAGACAACTCTGAGGTACCATTAAACACCTTTCAGATTGGTTTAGAAGACATGAAAAGATAATGATAACTATTAGAGGGAATGTGGGAAAACTGGGACACTAATGCATTATTGGTGGAGTTGTGGATTGATCCAACCATTTTGGAGAGCAATTTAGAACTATGCCCAAAGAGCTATAAAACTGTACATGCCTTTTGATTGAGCAGGGTCACTACTGGGTCTGTATCCCAAAGATATCATAAAAAAAGAGGAAATGACCCATATGTATAAAAATATTTACAGCAGTTCTTTTTGTAGTGTCAAGGAAGAAATTGAGTGGATGCCCATCTGGTGGATAATGGCTAGAGTATGTGAATATAATGGAATATTATTGTTCTATAAGAAATAATAAGCAGGTTGATTTCAGAAAAGCCTGGAAAGACTTACATGAACTGATGACAAATGAAATTAGGAGAACCAAGAAAACATTGTACACAGTAACAATAAGATTATGTGATGACCAACTGTGATGGATTTAGCTCTTTTCAACAATGCAGTGATTTAAAGCACTTCAAATAGACTTGTGATGAAAAATACCATCTGCATGCAGAGAGAGAATTATGGAAACTGAATGTGTATTGAAGCATAATATTTTCACTTTTTTATTTGTTTTTTTTTCTTTCTCGTGTTTTTCCCTTTTGGTACAATTTTTTCTTCCAAAACATAACAAATTTGGAAATGTGTTTAAGCAAACTGTACATATTTAACCTAAATCAGATTGCTTGCTGGCTTGGGGAGGGGTAGCTAAGGATAGGAGAGAAAAAAATTGGAACACAAAGTCTTACAAAAATTAATATTGAAAATTATCTTTACATTGAGATAATATAATATATATATGTCACATACCAGCTGAGAGATCACTTGTTACATGGTTCACTGTGGCATATTTTATATGCAGTTTAAGTCTTTATTTTGTAGAAAAGAAAAGTGAGGCTAAGCAATATGACCTGTCCAATGTCATAAAACAAGTCCTGGCTCTGCCAGGATTAAAATTCTTCTGATTTTTAGTCAGGGGTATGCTGGTGCCAAACTAGCCTTCCAGAGCCAATTGTTAAATTTTCATTGTGAGCATTTACACCTTAGAAATTTGCAAATTCTACAGCTCTGGACTTGATTAATTCTCCAAACTTGAGAAATGATGGAGAAAATAGTAATAGTGCAGATTATGCTTAAAAGTGCATTAAATACAGTTGTGGGTTTTTTTCTGGAAACTTGCTAAATTGTTAAACATTTACCAGCCACAAATGTGTGTCTTAGTCTATTGTTAGTTTGTTATACCAGGTTACCCTTAAGAAATCTTTAGCCTTCATGCCTCATTGGAAGTTTCTAAATCTTGATGATGGTTTCAATAGCACTTTTGCCTATGCAGAAAGATTAGAGAACCAGAAGTGAATTTTCCCAGAAAAAAGAAAACTGCTCAATTCTTTGATAATGACCTTGACACAAACTAAAAGGAATGGGAAAAAATGGATTCTCTATCTCCCATGAGAAATGAGCAGAAAGAAGATTTAAACTGTAATTGTAAGAACTCTGACCATGAAGGTTTTTTCCTACTCTATTGCCATTTTCTTGTTTTTCTTTTTTTTTTAATTTCATGAAGATTATTAACAATTGGAAGAACTTAGCAAGAATATCTGTAGAGTCCTTTCTCTGAAGATTTCTTAAAGCAGAAGAGATTTCCATCCACACAAAACCCTAGAATCAAAGGTATCTTAGAGGTCATCTAGTCCAGTCTCATTTTACAGACAAGAAAAATAAACCCAAAAGAAACTAAGTGACTTTCCTGAATGTTTTCTTGAACTAAAATAACTAAGTCATGTTATTTTAGTCATGAGATTCAATTGACTTGGAGGTGAGTAAAGCCTGGGAAGAGATGGGCTCATGGCTAAGTATGAGAAATAGAATGCCTCTCAATGGTATCTGAAATGTCCTCAATAGTCTTTTTATAAGAACATTCTACTGTTGAATGTGTCATTTCCAGGATGTAGGATAAACTAGGAGAAGAGAAAAGAAACATACTCTTGGTCCTTGGTGCTGAAACATGGGCAACATGGTATAGTGAAAAGAACACTGAGTGTCAGCTTACTCATTTACAACTCAAATGAGTTGGCCTCTGAGATCCTTTCCAAAGCTAGTTCTATGACCCTGTGATCCAATGACTGCTGGATTTAGAGTCCCAAGCATCAGGAGTTCAAATCCCTGCTTCTTTACTTAGATTCCTGCTGACCTTAGACAGTCACTTACCTTTCTGGGTAATTCCATTTCCAAAATGAAGGGGGAAAGGGGAACAGATTAGATATATGAGGTTCTTCCAGGCCTAAATGTATGATCCTGATTTGCCAGACATCAAAAGGAAGAAGAGCTAGCCACAAGAAGACCACAGGAATAAAAAGCAAATAGGAATTAGGTTAATATAATCAAAAATAATACTAGGGGCAGCTAGGTGGCATGGTGGGTAGAACACCAGCCCTGAAGTCAGGAAGACCTGAATTCAAATCTGATCTCAGACACTTAAAACTTCCTAGCTGCATGATCCTGGACAAGTCACTTAACCCCAATTGCTTCAGAAAAAAAAAAGATAACTAGTTATTGGTATGCAACTGAAAAAGATTGTTACCAAGACAACAAAGAAAAGTCCCATTTGAGTATATATTACACTATGCAATTTATTGTTAATAAGAATAGAGGTAATAAATCCATTATTGAGCTTTGGAATTGAGCAGGAGAAGAAATATACCTTGCCAGATTAATGGGAAAGGAAAGAGAGTATGATTTGACTTTCTGAATATGGGGCTTCTTTCTCTAGGGGAAGTTGGCAAGTGCACTAACCCTAGCTTTTAGACAAAGCTATATAGCTCAGTAAAATACTTAGGTAGATCCATATATCTTTTAAATTACTCCAAAATTCCTGGTAGCCACATACAAGGTTAAGATATAAACCATGATTTTTTTTAACCATTCTACATTGTATATCCCACCAAAAACCATACCACATCCTAATTCATCAATTCTAGGATTTCAAGGAATACAGAAAAATCTTTATATTAAATTGACCTAACTATGGAGTTTGGTGGACAATACATGAACCATCTGTGGACACTCATTTACACTTAACAAGCCATGTTGAGATATTCATTGCCACATACTGGGTTCTTTTCTTTGGCTGGTCTGGGAAAATAGAGTTAAATGCATAAAAATAATCAAGAGGTGGGATCTACCCAGAAAAAATCTTCAGGAATTGTCTAAAGTTTGGGTTGCTTACAGATCTTACAGGCTATGTAATTTGATCCTGAAGAGCTAATAAGGTTAAACAGATACAGTTAAACACAAGGGCAATCAGTCTTTCTTTGGAATCAAGGGCTGTACCCATCCATACCTTTCTTGGTTCCTCTAGCTGTCTCTCTATGCAGTGCTTTTTCTTGTTCTCCTGGGAAAGGGATATTATCCACACTGTCTAGTTTGTGTTATATACTGTGCTTTAAGATTATGAATAGGAGCTGGAAATATCCCTTGTGCTTTCTTAGAATCATAAAGTATAGGATTTACAGTGAGTTTCCTCTATCTCATTTTGTACTCCAGGGCAAATAGTGAATTTGCATAGAACTCCCCTTCTATTGATAATAAAAAATTTTTTTTTCTAATTATCTTATTTTTATAGATCCATCTTTTCCTTTTTAAACATAACAAACATTTTAAACATAATGTACCCCAAATAAGAATAGCATTTGTGTACACAAAGCAGTACTGAAAATGACTACATAAATCCACAAATCTGCATAGCATATAGTTTATTTCTCCTTCCAAGTATGCAACAAATTCATTCTCAAAGTTATCTTCCTGTGTTCCTACTGCTCTTCTTTCTATTTTCTTCTGTGTATTTTTAAATACTTAAATGATCCTCTTTTCTTTTCCTCCTCCTCAATTTTGTAACCCTATCACTATCCCTCCAACTCCCCTACCAAAATTAAAAGAAAAGAAAACAAAATCTTTGTATTAAATATTCATGGTAAAGAAGAACAAGTCCCTATGTTGTCCATGTCCAAAAATAGATGTCTCATTCTATACCCTGAGTTTATCCCCCTATTGCCAGGAGATGAGTATCATGTTTCCTCACTAGTCCTCTGGAATCAGGGTTGATCATTGCATTGATTAGAATAATTAAGTCTTTCTTGGTTGTTTTTCTTTACGTAATAGTCTTTCATATTAGAGCTATTTTCTCAAGCTTCTTCTAATTCACAGAAATTTTTCTTTCCCTGGAATATTCCACAGCTGTCACTTCCAGATTCTACCTTAACCACTGTCACTCAGTTTTTGAGGGTTATTCCATCTGGACATAACAACCTACCCAGTTCCATGTGGGAGTTAATCTACTAACTCTCAGGTCATTCTCTTTCCTTTCTTAAGGAGTTTACTTCCTAGTTCATAGTTTCCCCCTATATTCCAATCCCTCCCCTTACACTTGAGAATTTACATGGTGATATCTCTTCAAATAACCTTGCTCCCTAATTTACCAACTTTCTCAATACCCATGGCATATACCATCCACCCACAATAGTCACACTAAAGAATGGTTATGACCTAGATCCTGTTACCAAACAAGAGTATTCCATAGCCATTATGCATGATATTCCTCTAAAAAGAATAAGTAGATGGGAGAAGTCTCAAGACAGCCTTTAGCTTTTATAGGAGTCTCATAGTCCCTTTCACATTTTTAATAAGAAAAAAAAAACAAGAGTAAATTTTAAAAGTAAAAAAGTATACTTCAATCTGTATTCATACATTACCACTTTCTCTCTGGAGAAACTCTCGAGGTGAATAGCATTTTCCATCATAAGTCTTTCAGATTTGTTTTGGATTATTGTACTGTTGAGAACAGTTAAGTCATCCAAAGCTGGTCATCTTAAAATACTGCCATTACTGTGTACAATGTTCTCCCAGTTCTGCTCATTTCATTTTGCATCAATTCATGTAAGTTTTCCCATGTTTTTCTGAAACCATCTTGATCATCATTATGTAGCACAACTCATTATTATAGCACAACAGGATTCCATTACAATTATCCAGCCACAATTCATTTAGTTACTCCTCAAATGATGGGCAAATGTTTTGTTTCTAGTTTTTCATTACTACAAAGTGTTGCTAAAACAATTTTTGGTTTCTGTGGAGCATTTCTTTTTATTATTGACATTAAATGGAATTCTTATTTATGAATGGAATGTTCCAATAATTTCTGATTTTCCTTCCAACTCTGAGAGTCTAAGTGTGTGCCTTTTGCAAAGTGGCCTAGAATGAAATAAGTTCTATAAGAAAAGTAATATACACACTGACAATAATTATATAAAAACCACAATAAGGTTTTTATATAATTATTGTCAGTGTGTATATTAATACACATATAACAATAACAATAACAGCAACATAGATAACCAAAACAAGGTAATCAAAAGAAAACTATTTCAGAAAACAACAGAAGTAACCCAGGTATTTTTGTCATTGCTGTGTTGAAATTAGCATGGACATCTTTTTACCAAACTTTAAGTAATCGACTTTACAATTCCATGTGCAATCATTTTCCATTCTTGCTTGTATATTTGTTATTGTTGAGGGATACAAAGTTTAGAATTTTAAAAATTTTAGCCTTATGGACTATTCTCCCATATAGTATCTCTCATGACTACATGATTCCTTGGTAGATCTGAAAGAGACCTTAGAGGTCATCCAATCCAGTGTAGCCCTTGATATAGATACAGGCATAACTGTAGTCAATGAGTCTCAGATAATCCATCTCAATAGAGGATTTATGATTTTGTTGATATGGGAATTCCACCAATACAGACCAAAGGTTGCAATAATTTAGATAAGTTTTAGAGAGTTAAGGGTTCTAAATGATTCAATCAGAGGTCAGAAGACACATTTGTACCCAGGTCTAATTTATACCAAATCTAGCATATAAATTTCCTTTAATACTAAATGTGGTATAAAACAGGAAGATATGCTTATTAGCCACTGTCATAAAGGATATGTTTTTTGCATGCATAGATACAGGAGAAATTCCTTATGAATAATGAGATTCTTTAGATGTTCCTGCACAAATATTTTATCTTGCTAATTGCATTGAACCCAAGAACCCTAAAGTGACTAAAATTAATTATTTGACACTCACTATCAATCTACATGAAAAAAAACTAAATGGATGAAAATGCCAATTGTTTAAACTATGACCTATAGTTGGTTGGACAGTTCATTAAGCTAGCTAGATGAACATTAAACTGGTCCTAGAATTTGAAGGGGAAAAATAAGGAAATCAGGCTGGCTCCCATTTGAGTAAATATAGTGGAGTCTATAGTGACTCCAGTGATCCCAAGTTGTTCACTGCTTCCAAAGCTTATATTTTTAATATCAAAATTCTTCCAGTGAGAGATAGTATGTGTCTCTTAGTCATGAAGAACTATGATCTCTGATATCTCATAATCTCAAAATTATAACTGCCACAAAGGACATTAGAGAGAGAAAGTATGGAGTTTCAGCTGGCTGTTGCATGTTATCAGTGATGATTTGCAGGTGAGAAATGGCATGAAAGATATTAATAAAAATTTATATGATCAAAAAAGGAAATGGACATCTAGGGAGAACAAGGGGTAATAAATAGGTGATCTTTATGTTGTACTTGTATCCTCAAAATATTTTTAAAAAAGAAGAAGAGGATATCCTTCAACATGTTAATGTAGATCCTTCATTGAGGAGCTGTGGGAAAACATGAATATGAGTTACATAGACTAAGAAGTCCTGTATGGGTCTGCACTCACATTAATGATGTCACAGAAACAATGAAATTTTGAAGTAAGTGTGTCAGGTGCAGGTAGGCCAGCCATGTAATAATATCCAGTAGGCAATTAGTTGGAAATGTAGGACTTGAACTCAACTGAGAGGTTGGTGCAACAGATATAAATTTGAGTTTTACTTGCAAAGATATCTCACCTGAGGCCATGGGAGTGAATGAGATCACAAAGATGGAGAACAGAGACAGCAAAGACAGAGACAAGAAGAGAGGTCCAGATTCACAGAGTTTTGTGAAGCACTTATGTTTGGAGTAGCTGGAAGAAGAGGAGGAGCCAGAGAAGGCAGATTAATATATAATGATACCTAAGTGCTCTATGTGTTATGCAAAGCTGATTGTGGTCTGTGTGGACCATGTACAGCAAAGAGTGTTGAATGCCAGGAATAGTAGAACCCTAGGAAAGTCAAGTATTGCAATACCTTTTCTGGCTTCTTCTTTCTATTCTTGCTAATGGGTTTATAATAATGAACTCATATATCCCAAAGAAATCATAAAAGAAGGAAAGGGCCCCCACATGTGCAAGATTGTTTGTGGCAGCCCTTTTTGTAGTGGCTAGAAACTGGAAACTGAATGGATGTCCATCAATTGGAGAGTGGCTGAATAAATTATCGTATATGAATATCATGGAATATCATTGTTCTGTAAGAAATGACCAGCAGGACGATTTCAGAGAGGCCTGGAGAGACTTACATGAACTGATGCTGAGTGAAGTGAGCAGAACCAGGAGATCATTGTACACGGCAACAACAATACTATATGATGATCAGTTCTGATGGACATGACTCTCTTCAACAATGAAATGCTTCAAACCAGTTCCAATTGTTCGGTGAAGAGAGCCATATACACCCACAGAGAGGGATGTGAAGTGTGGACCACAACATAACATTTTCATGTTCTCTATTGAGGTTTGCTTGCATTGTATTTCCTTTATCAGATTATTCTTTCTTGTAGATATGATTTCTCCTGCACAAAAATTGATGCAATAACCATACATATATTCGATTTCTTAAGTATTCTAACATAATTAACATGTAGTGGATATCCTGCCATCTAGGGGAGGGGTGGGGAGTAGGGGGGAAAAATTTGTAACAAAAAGCTTTGTAAGCGTTAATGTTGAGGAATTACCCATACATATGTTTTGCAAATAAAAAGTATTAATTAAAAAAGAGAGAGAGAGAGCCAGTAGAAAAAAGAAAAAAAAGAATAGTACATCAAAACTAAACAAACAAACAAAAAAAACCAAAGTGACCACATCTTAAAATACATGTCTCTTTCTGTATGATGGGTCCATTCTCTCTATATTGAAAGATCTGTATCATACTTCATTATTTGCCTTCTGAAGTAATGGTTAAGTCATTGTACTGATCAGAGTCCTTAAGTCACAAAATTATTCTTTTTCTTTATAATATTTATTTACTGTATAAAATGTTTTTCTGTTTCTACTCACTTGACTCTCCATAAGTCCATAGAAGTCTTCCAATCTGAAAAAAATAATAATAATAATGAACTCATGCTGCAACTGGGAAAGCTGTGGGTGAATGCAGGTTTGATTTTAATCTTCTCTTAAGTCTTTATTTATCCTTCCTCTATTCTATCTTGAACCATATTTGTAATGGGTTTTGTTTTTCTTACCTTCTCAATGGCTAGAAGACAGAAGAGAGGAAGAAGATCCAGAGTTGAAAATAAAATAAAACTGAATTATCAAAAATGTGGTGGGTAGTGATGCTAGAGACCTAGACATACTTAACAGAGACATCTTATTGTTCTACTGCTTCAGCACCAGAGGTTGTTGCAGGACCCAGTACTAGAAGAACTTGATGCATTTGTTCCAAGTCAACTCTATCTCTCTCATACTTCCAATATTCCCCAAATTATTACAAAGCCACGGCTAGCATGAGAAAAAATAATTTTATGCATCAAAGAAGGTGGAATAGAATCTAAAAGGGGGAAGACTCATTACAGGTGCGGGAATGGGAAAGTAGGAGTTTATTAGCATAGTGAAAGCCCAGCAGTCAGTTAAGGGTTTCCTGTATAGATACTGAAGGCAATGAGTTAATCAGTATCTTCCCCTTGATTGGGGAAGAAGGAAGAGGGATGACATCTGGGAAGGATTATCTCTCCGAAGTAGAAAGAGTCTATAATACCATAACTACACTGCCAGCATCATGTCCACACGCATCATTGGTTCTTGAACTTCCTTTGAATGCAACACCAATGAGAAAGTAAGTCATTTCACATATTTCTCTTTTATTCAAGATGGGGAATACAGCTGTTTCCCTCAAATTCTGTACCTTTCTCTTGTTTTCTTCCCAGAAGTCTTTGGAAACCAATCCCACATTTACTAGGTGTATGCTCCCAAAACATCCATTGCTATGTATACTAGAATTGCTGTGCTCACAAAGTGGGTCACAGTGGGACAGTATAGTGGAGAAAAAACTGCTGGGCTTGGTATCAGGAAGATCTGAGTTCAAATCCTATGTCTGATATTTACTAATTATATGATTCTGAAAAAGTCTCAACCTCTTTTAGCCTCAGTTTTTCCATCTGAGAAATGGAGATGATACTACTACCTCAGAGATTTGATGTGAGATTCAAATGAGATAACATATATAGTGCTTTGCAAAGCTGAAAAACCCTACATCAACAACATAAGCTATTATTATCAAAACCTACTTGAAAATCAAAATCATATTTTTTCAATTATAAAAGACTTTATAAATCATCTAGTTCAAATACAAATTATAGTTACAGTAATTAGGAAAATAGTTAAGTTTTGAACTCACATCTCCTACTCCTTGTTCATGACTTTTTCGCCATATCACACAATGGCATGGCTTGTATTGTACTCTACTGGCAAATGCTAGCTTAAAACCCCTATGTAAGTCATTGTTACACTTCAGTAAAAATTACAAAGATGTAAAAATATCCTCATCTACCAAAAAATTCATGGGATTTTTTGATTCCTCTACCTACATGGGATTTCTCAGCCAGTATTTCTTTTAAATCACATTTCTGAAAGAAACAGAATGCTCAACTTATGGGAGACTTTGGATACCATCTATATGATACTATAACTTTATAATTAATGAAACCTCAACTACTGAATTTATTTGCCCAAGATCCCACATATGGCAAGTAAGAAAGTCAAGAATTGAACCTAGATTCTCTGACTCTCAAAACACACAATAGGTAGGGTTATGTTAGGGAATCATTTACCAGTAACAGTCCTAAATCCAAGTCCTACCAGAAAATCCTAACAAAGTAAACTCCAGTAGAGTGGCTTCAAGTTCAGTATTCATTGGAACATGCTCCTTTGGTGGAACACTGATTATTTAGAGCTTTAACAAGAGAATCTGAGCCAAGAACTTTCTTTGATGAGGTAAGCAAAGCCTAAAGGTTTCAAGCAACCCCAGCTGGAGAGATAGCTGACTTGGCCAACTGCTGAGTAATCTCTTTAAGCTATTAATCTGCTACAAAATAGCTATCTCATTGTCAGAGGTCACAGAAACACTCACAGATGCCACTGGACAAACCAGGTTTTCTTGTGAGAATTGGAAATCTTTTTTTTTTTACTTACAAAATCCTTCTCTTTCTTGTCTGACTCTCTCTTTCCTATATGCAATTCCTGAAATAACTTGCTGTTTCAGCAGACAAGAAATACTAAAGTCCTTGTTATAGCCAAGAGCATCTTATGGAGAAAGTTTTGTTCCCTTGGAGCCATTTTTGCTTAGCAATTTTCTGAACCACCAATCAGATGCTGATAAATTGGGCTCCAGAGGGCAGGTGGAGGAAGGGAATAGCTCCTGAGAGCATAGCCTACAAGACATCTCCCACTGCCAACAAGACATCTCTCTTCCCTCCAACAAGTCTAAATCTGAACTCATCATGTTCCTTTTCTTGTCAAGTATCTTCCAAGTATCTGTCAAAGATTTAATCATTCTTTCAGTCATGCAGCCTCAAAATCTTGGATTTCCCTTCAATTCCTGTGCCTCCTTTCACACTTGACCATAAATTAGCCATTCCCCCATCATATGCATACAATCTCCCAGTGCCTGAAATTGTACTGTAAGGATACAAGATCATTGCTTCTTGAAGTATTTTATTTTTTAAAGATTATTTTGTTTTAAAGTGTTTTAATCCCAATGAAAACACAAATGCCCCTAGAAGGGACAAAAAGCTCCATGCTTTTTCAAAGAGAATGTCATCATCAAGGTCCTTAGGGAATGGAACCATGTAATGGTCATTTGATGAGAAGAAGGAGGAGGAAAAAGAGGAGGAGGAGGAGGAGGAAGAAGAGGAGAAAAAGAAAGAAAGAAAGAAAGAAAGAAAGAAAGAAAGAAAGAAAGAAAGAAAGAAAGAAAGAAAGAAAGAAAGAAAGGAAGGAAGGAAGGAAGGAAGGAAGGAAGGAAGGAAGGAAGGAAGGAAGGAAGGAAGGAAGGAAGGAAGGAAGGAAGGAAGGAAGAAAAGAAAGAAAGAAAGACACTTCACTTCCAAGTATCTGTCAAAGGTTTCATCATTCTTTCAGACATGAAACTTCAAAATCTTGGGTTTCCCTTTGATTCCTGTGCCTCCTTTTCATACCTCACCATAAATTGGTCATTTCCCAGACATACACATACAATCTCCCAATACTTGAAATTATACTGAAAGAAAGAAAGGGTTTAAAGAGGGAGATTGCTTGCTTGTTTTTTTCTTTATCATTTTTTTCCATTTTGATATGAGTTTTCTTGTGCAGCATGATAAATGTGGAAATATGTTTAGAAGAATTGCATGTGTTTAACTTATATAGGATTACTTACTGTCTAGGGGAGGGAGGGAGAAAAATTTTCAAGGACAAATGTTCTTTTTTTTTTTTTTTTTTTTTTTTTTT
>JAJPUD010005334.1:29982-47628 GCA_023553655.1 Myrmecobius fasciatus
ACACATTGTATATATATATATATATATATATATATATATATATATATATATATATAAATGACACATAAAGATTTTATATAAATTTAAAGTATATCTACAAAGTAGTAGTTGCAAACATTCTTACAGCTACCTTTTGGAAGGGTGGAGATAATAATACAATCTCTAATTTTGTTTTTAATCATTTGATATCTTTTTCACATGTCTTGAGAATCATTATCTCAATGCTTTCTCTTTTTTTAATGTAAATTAATTTTTCCATTAACAAATGTCTATTTTTCTTCCTCCTTGCTCAATTGGGAAAACAAACAGAAAATGAAGCTCTTTTAAGAAGTATGTCTAGTTAAGCAAAGCAAATTCCTATATTGGTACAAAAAAAATAGTCATTGCTTTCTGCATTTTGAACCATAATGTCTCTGAGGTCAGGAATTGGCTAACATGAACATTGATTCTTTTAAGATTTGTTGCCTCTGCTAAGGGTTTTTCCGGGGTACATGGATTGATTTCTAGTTTATTTTCTCCAACTTCATTGTCTTAAGAGTCACTGTTTAATGCAAATAAAGACTGTGTTTGTTTTATTTGTGTACATAATCTTTAGTTTCTGTTAATGCTGGAAGACAAAGGATGCACTTCAAATATCTACCAACCCAAGCATGGCATATGTGAGCAAAATTTAAACTCTTTTAGTATAGATACTCTGATCATAACCAAGCAAAATATGAAGTCTCAGTTCTAATAGTTATATCCTCTGGATAGCATGGAATCAGTGAGTTGGAGGTAGATTCCAAAAAAGAAGGAAGAAAAGAAAAATGTATCTACTATGTTTCAGATACCATGCTAATTTTACCTCATTTCCAATTTTTATAAATTTTGCCTCATTTAATCCTCACATCTACACTGGAAGCTGAGTCCTATTATTTTCTACATTTTACAGTTGAATAAACTGAGATAGACAAATGTTAAATCACTTGCCTAGGTCACATAGCTAGTAAGTGTCTGAAGCCAGTTTTGGATTCAGGTCTTCCTGACTCCAGGTGCAATGCTCTATCCATTGCCATATCTCCATCACTCTGGAGAAGCAGACAATTATAACAGTTGTGATGTAATCAGCCTGGATATGAATGGGATAGAACAATTATTAGCTTTTGTGGCCACTATCTGTCTATGCTTTTCCAAACAGGACAATGAATCATAATAATAATTATCATTATTATGTCAATATAATACTTTAGGGTTGAAAAGCCCTTTATATACACCCCCTCCTTTGAATTTCACAACAAATGAGAAATAGGGATTAAATCTATGATTTCAGTGACCTCTATCAGTATGGATTGGCACTTTCTTTGCAACTTGGAATTTTGGAGGTTTTCCTAAAGCACTGAAAAGTCAAGTCACTTGCCAAGGGTCATAAGTCAATAATAGGTAAAAGGCAGGACTTGAAGACAAGTTTTTCTGGTGTCAAGGTCAGTTCTGTTGGTCTTGTCTGTTGCCTTTCTGTGGGACATGATGGGTCTGATTACCCTGTCCTGGTCAGGCCATATCTTGAGTATTATATTTAGTCCTACACACTGCCATTTTAGAAAGGACTTTAACAAGCCAAAGAATAAGCATATGAAAACAACAAAGAAAGCAATGGAAATAGGTAGAATTGGAATGGATGGGTAGGATTAGAGACTGGACCTGTGGTTTCATTGATGTAGAAAACTCCTTCTACCAATAATGCAAGTCAACACCTTCTTTGTAATTTGTAATCTTAGAGCATTTCCTAGAAGACTAAGAGATTAAGTTGTCACATAGCTGATATATACCAAGTGGAACTTGAACCAAGACTTTCCTAGCCAGGAAGTCAGCTTTCTTACCCATTATGAAACGCTGACTCTTTGGCAGGGCAGGATGATGACTGAGATTTATGTGTATAAGGCTGGTATTGACTCAGGCCAGACTCCTTGTAATCCAAGGATCAAAAATCAAAAATCAAAATCAAAATCAAAATAAAATTAGTCACTCAATCCAACAGCTGAAAAAAAGGAGATTTCCTTAGAGTTGGAGAAGAATATTCATCCATAGTAAAGCTTTAGTTTAATTTAATTCCTCAGTTTTGTTCATTCTGATAGTCTATTCTCTGAATCCTTATCTCTTACTTTCTCTTCAGTTTGTACTCAGGTGAGCATACAGTAATACCAATAGCCCAAACTTTAATCCCCTAAACCAAATCAAATCTCAAAGTAATTGGAGTATCTTTTAAGGAAAACATAGTCTAATTTTCATTAAGAGGGGAGACTAAGGATATTGTTCATGTTAGGACACTTTAAATGATCATCAATTGCAGGAACTGGGAATGTTCAATCTGAAAAAGAAATTAATTAGTGGTGATATATGAACTGCTTTAGTACATTAAGTCTAGATTATCATGTAAGAGGGATTTCCTTATATGTTCACTGGGGTGGGGGTAGGGGAGCACAGAACTAGAAACAGTGAATGGGATATACAGTAAGACTTAACTGTGATCATAGTAGGGGCAAAACCAAGGCAAAAACCTAGGTCTTCTTTTTTTTTTAATTTAACATTTAATTTTTAATTTATGAAATAAAACAAGCATTTGCATAGCAGGCATTCTACTATGCACAGCTTAGTATTTATTTTCTTTATTGAATCTTTATGTTTTCAAAACCTATGCATAAAGAAACTGGAAATTGAATGGATGCCCATCAGTTAGAGAATGGCTGAGTAAGTTGTGGTATATGAATGTTATGGAATATTATTATTTTATAAAAAAACAATCAGCAGGATGATTTCAGATAGGCCTGGAGAGACTTGCATGAATGGATGCTGAGTGATATGAGCAGAACCAAGATATCATTATACATGGCAACAAGACTACATGATGATCAATTCTGATGGACATGGCTCTTTCCAACAATGAGATGATTGGGGCCAGTTTCAATGATCTTGTGATGAAGAGAGTCATTTGCACTCAGAGAGAGGACTGTGGGAACTGAGTGTGGATTACAATATAGCATTTTCACTTTTTTTGTTGTTGTTCATTTGAATTTTGTTTTCTTACTCATTTTCTTTCCTTTTTGATCTGGTCTTTCTTGTGCAGCAAAATAATTGTACAAATATGTTTACACATATTGAATTTAACATGTATTTTAATATGTATAATATATATTGTATTACTTGCCATATAGGGTAGAGAACAGGGAGAAGGAGGGAAAAATTTGGAATACAAAGCTATGCAAGGATCAATGTTGAAAAATAATCTGTGCATATGTTTTGAAAATAAAAAGCTTTAATAATAATAATAATAATAAATTCTCTGGGTGTAGATGGCTCTCTTTATCACAAGATCATTGGAACTAGCCTGGATCACCTCATTGTTAAAAGATCCGCAACTATCAAAATTGATCATCATATAGTCTTGTTGTTGCCATGTATAATGATCTCCTGGTTCTGCTCATTTCACTTAGCATCAGTTCATGTAAGTCTCTCCAGGCCCCTCTGAAATCATCCTGCTGGTCGTTTCTTACAGAACAATAATATTCCATAACATTCATGTACCATAATTTATTCAGCCACTCTCCAACTGATGGGCATCCATTCAGTTTCCAGTTTCTAGCCACTACAAAAAGGGCTGCCACAAACATTCTTGCACATGTGGGTCCTTTTCCCTCCTTTAAGATCTCTTTGGGATATAAGCTCAGTAGAAACATTTCTGGGTCAAAGGGTATGCACAGTTTGGGCATACAACTCATTATTTGTTTCAAGTATTTAAAAAAATTATCATGTAAATTTCTTTTTCTCCCTCTTTTTTCCTTTCTTTTTCTCCCTCCCCAGCCTAGAGATGGCTCTTTTGAGCTCAAGTTCAGCCTGGCCTCCATTATGCCATGTTGGCTCCATATACCATCACTCATATTTGCTCTCTGGTTTTTTAAAATACTGTCTATTGGAGTAGACAGAAGTGTGAGAAAAACAAGGAAGACAATGAAAGCAACCTAAACATTGCTCTTCAATGAACACAAATAAAATTTAGGGGTCATTATAGAGAGAAGTCTCTTGAAGTGAGAAGTACATATAGATGGTTATGTAAAATGTTTTGCAAGCCTCAAAGTTTTATATAAATGTTTGTTATTATTATTCTGTAAAGTTAAAATAAAATGGTATTAAAGAATTGTCTGAATTAAATATACAGAATAAATACAATTTGGTCTCTTTCCTTTGTAATATAGAAAACTGCCTTTTAATGAATAAGATAATTCAGGAGTGAGTTTCAAAAGGAATCTTTTTAAAATCTAATTACCACTTTCTTAGAAAAGTGGCTTCAGATTAACTATAACATAATTATGTTCTCACAGTAAGCACAAGTGTAAAACAAGATAAACTAAGTTATAACAGTAAATAAGAATGTTCATTCTATATCTGTGCTATCTGTTTCTGATGGTAACCCTAGTGTCCTTGAAAGGAAATTCTGCCCCCAAGGGAAGCAGCATGAGGCACACTTTGAATTGGGGACTTGGGCATGGAGATGCATAATTCTGGGCAGGTCAGGTAACCCTCTTTACCTCAGTTTCCTCATCTGTAAAATAAGTTGGAGAATGAAATGGCAAACCATTCTAGTATGTTTTTTTTATATTTCACATTTTATTAATTCCAAAATATTACTTCAAAATATAAAATATCTCATTTTGAAATGTATTTATTTAGTTATTATTTTTCAGATTTTCAGATTATTTTTTAGAAAATAGTTCCTAAAAGACAAGAGAAAGACATCTGGGGCCTTTATACAATGCCAACATGAGGAAAGGGGAGAAGAACCATCTGACAGCATCTTGACTAAGTGCTAAGTTTTTGTTCTATACTTATGAAGTACGAGGAGTATTATCAGTGCCCTGTGAATTTGGCACCCTGAAACAAAATCCTAATCACTCCATGCTAGTTAAAGATCTGAATAATTCAGATCAGACTGTCTTTTCCTTTTAAATAGCTTATCGCTCTAGAGCAGTGGTTCTCTGGGGTCTTCAAAACCCTTCAGGGATCCATAAGGTGAAAACATTTTTACAATATAAGATGTTTTAATTTCTAATATGGTAAATATGGACAGATATAACCCACAAAAATGAAAGATTTGGCTCAGGAGTGTTCAATAATTGTATAAATGGAACCTGAGGCTAAAAGTTTGAAGACCCCTGTTCTAGAACAAGTGTTTTTTACCCTGTTCCCCAAGAAAGTATCTAACCTTGAAGGAAGAATTGTATTAAGAACTAAATATAAAACCCATGGCCATATTCAAAGAATGGAAGAATAGTGAGTTTGTCTTTAAGTGTGTAGGTATACTGAGTTTTCTTTTGCTCAAAGAGAGATCTAGTGGATAAAAAAGTGATTTAATAGTCAGGATGTATAGGCTTAAATGTGGCTTTCACACATATTGGCTGTGTAACCCTGGGCAAATCTTATGACAAGTTGCAGAGAAGATATAGCTCTTCATTTGTAAAGGAAGTTTCCTCATCCATGATTTTCAGAAATTACTTGCCCAAGATCTCATAACTAATAAATGGGTATGTTTTTCTCCACAAAGTTAACCATCAGTAAGTGATTGTTTCAGGTCCATTTATTTTTTTTAGTTTATTCTATTTTTTAAATTCATGGAATAAAATAAGCATTTCTATAACATATGATAAAAAATGTAATTGCACATTAAACTGCACTTCTATTATGTATAACTTGCTATTCCTTTTAAATATATAATGCATATATGCATACATGCATATATGCATATATATACATACCTATATATGTAAAAATATGTAATAAAGTTAAATATATGTTTCTTTTTTTCCCTTTTCTCTAAAATTGGCTACCATTAGCCATTTAACATTACTTACATTATATTACTTAGGACCACTTAACATTACTTATATTAATTACAAATTAACATTCACTTCAAAGATATAAAAATAACAATGGAATAATAATTTTCCCCAAACATTCAAAGGGCACACTCTTCTCTATTTCACCTCTGTCTCTGGGAAGTCAAATGTAACTTAGTTTCTACATAGAAAAATTGGTCACATCCAATTAAGTCCTCATCTCCACTATTAATATGTGCAGACCTCAAGATTTCTTAAAATATTAGAGTAACTTGAGAATCAATCACTCATTGCCTACAAAAATATGCCACTTCCTGCACAGAGCTCTGTATAGATTAAGTCCAAACCTGTCATTCTTGGGACTATAAGACCCTATATTTAGAGATAAAAGGATCATCCAGTTCAGCTCCCTCATTTTGCAGATGAAGACCAATAGATGGCAAATGATTAGCTTAAAGTCATATATGTAGTGACAGAGTCAGTTTCAAAACTAGATCTTTTATCTTCAAATCCAGAGTTTTCTCCACTATTTTATGTGACATATTTAAATGAGTTTCATCTAAATGAGGTAAATTGTCCTGTTGACATTACTGGTAAGTGAACAACACTAGCCTTTCTCAAGCATTCATCTCAGAACTTATACTTCTTTTTTTCTCTGTGTTAGTTTTCTCCCCTAGTTCTTCTCATCTCTGTTTTTCTATATCACTCGTTCAACTTCCTTTTGCAGCACAACAGGTACTGTCACCCTACAATTTAAATATGGTAGTTTAACTCTCATTTATGAATTTAAGAATTGTTTATAGAAATAATGACAGATCTTTTCTATGTTTCATGTATTCATTGTATCTCTTCCAGCTCACCTTAAAATGCCCTCAAAATGATCTGAATTAACTAATTTGTTCATCAACTTTTGTACAAATTAGGTGTTTTTTCTCCACTGCTTTTCTCTCTTTTGAGATAATGATGCTCATAAACATACTTTATCCTTTTCTTAAGATTTTAGTTTATATCCTAAACTTGAGTTATCTTTAGCAAGAAGACAATGATAGCTAGTTAATATCATTTTAGGCACTTTAGGTATTTTTACCATGAAAATTGATTCATATCAGTTGTCTCTATCAATGCCTGTCCTTTTATAGAGTTTTTTATTTCTTTATTTTGGCTATATTTGGTTTGGGGGGGATGTTTGTTTGTTTTTGAGGCAATTGGGGTTAAATACCTTGCCTGGGTTCACACAGCTAGTAATCGTCTGAAACTAAATTTGAACTCAGGTCCTCCTGACTCCAGGACAACCACTGTGCCACCTAGTTTCTCCAGGTTTCTTGCTTTTTGTAATCAACACTTGTTTAAATCAGACTAGAGGAAAAGGAAAGAGAAAATTTGGAACACAAGGTTTTGCAGAAGTGAACGCTGAAAACTATCTTTGCATATATTTTGAAAAAGAAAAAGCTATTATTATTTAAAAATAAAAAGTCAGATTAGAGCAGCCTTAATTGTATGCCATATTTTCTTTTGTTTGTTTTTTTTAATCTAATTTATTGTTGATTTTTCTCAGTGGTCGGACTTTACTAAACTTATATTGGTAGATGGAGTTTCTTCTTCGTGGATTTTCTATAGCAATGAAATCACAGATTTGGTTTTCATCTCTATGTCATTTCAGGGCTAGAGTTGGAAAGAAAGAAGAAAGGGACTCAAGAGGAAGAGGGCAACTGGAGGACAGGAGCACAGCAACTTGAAAAAAAGTAATAAAGTGGATCTAGATTTGGGCAAGATAAAGTAAATTAATAATAATAATAATAACAGGTAAAAATAATATTAATTGGTGTTTACGTAATGCTTACTATGTGCCAGGCACTGTGTTAAATGCTTTATAATTATTCTCTCATTTGCTCCTCACAACAATTCTGGGGAGTAAATAGGTGCTATTATTATTTCCCTTTTAACAGATGCAGTTAAACATAGGTTAAATGAATGGCCTACAGTCACAACTAGTGTCTGAGGCTGGATTTTAAGGCAGGTCTCCCTGACCCCAGATCTAGCACTCTTTTCACTGTCCCCAGGGTGGAGATCTGGTGTTTCAGGTGAACGATGATGCCTGGAGCATCTTAAAGTTGTTTGGGAAATATCAGACTAGGTTCGGGTCCAAGCAAGAAGATGTATTCTACTTCTGCTTTAAGGAATAAAATAGGGGCAAGAAATCTTGCACATTTCTTTGTTTAAGCAGCATAAAATTAGAACAAATAACTAGCTAAATCTTGTTTCTCTAAATTTCTCTTGTAACGATAGGATTTTTTTTAACCTTTGTGAAAAATGAGAGAATCTTGTCAGTCTTTGTTATGCAGGAATTTTTCAGTACTGATACTTTTTTTAAATGACATGTGACCTTTGTCGAAACTGTTTCACAAAAACACAAACACTTTTCTCTGGAGCAGTGAAATATGAGCTATGTGGAAATTGAAAACCAGTTCTGGATACAAGAGTGTAGCTGTGCTGTGCATTAGGTACACAGTGATGTTTTTCACCTTCAAAGAAAAAAATTTATCATAGGTCATTGGTAATGTCTTTTTAGCAAATAAAAAAATTAGAAATCCTACAAATAATCCATTATAACATATTGTTGACATAATTCCAAAAGTCCCACTTCTTGATAAAGAAGTAATAAGTTCGAGGTTGAATAAAGCTCAGGAGGTCCCAAAGGGAAGTCTTAGTATAGTTTTAAGTTTTAATAATTTCAGAAGTATAAAGGCGCTAAACTTATCCCAAAAATCATTTTTAAAGTTTAATTTTTCTTACATTTATTTGGCTCAGTTAATTTTTAATAATAAATGTTTAATTTTAACAGGATTGGAAACCATGTAATCATGCATTGCTTTATGGCAATTTCTGAATAAAGCTTTCTTATATCATTGCATCATTAGATGTACTTTTGCTTGGCTGCTTCAATCACTTTAACTTCATTAGACTTTTTCCTGTGGGATCACATCAAAACTGTCATGATTGTATAAAAACCTCCTTTGGATGATCTTAAAGCTAGGATTACAAACACAAGCATTTCAGTCATTCAGTAGCTGTTGATAAAAATATTTATAAAGTTTGAAAATTGAATAGAACAATGTACACAAGACAGTGGTTATATTGAGCTAGTAAGACACAATGATATTGGAATTTTTAAAAAATCAACCTTTTTAATATTTTGTAACTTTATAGCATTTATGCTGCTGAAGTCATTAAAACTTAAAATTGTACTATGATTTTTGAGCCATGCTGCATATGGCCAGTGCTGAAATTTGTTTTATTTATATATTTGTGGGGCAGCTAGAATAGCACAGAACATTCTCTGAAGTCAGGATAACGTGGGTTCAAATCTGCCTTTAGACACTTACTAGCTGTGTGACCATAAGTAAGTCACTTAATTCCATTTTGACTCAGTTTCCTCATCTGTAAAATGAGCTGAAGAAGGAAATAACAAATTACTTTAGTATCTTTGCCAAAAAAAAATCTTGAACAGGGTCACAAAGAGTCAGACGTGACTAAAATGACTCAACAACAACAAATGTATTTGTTATAAGGATTTTGTTTTTCTTTCCTCTCCTCCCAGTGGAGGAATGGAGGAGCAAAAGGGAAAAAAATAGATATTTTTTATTGAAGAAAATTATTTAAGATTTTTAAATGTCTTTAATCATATATGGCATTTGAGGATATAATTTTACTCATTTTTTCCAAGAAATGACGATAAAAAATTATATTAAATGATTGTTGGAAGGTCAAGTGACATAATGCATATAAAGTGTTATCCAAACTTTAAAGCTCTATTTAAATGTTGATTATTGTTATTATTGTTGTTACACATATCAAAATTATTAATCTTTGTGCAATAAAATATGAGCATAGCAGGGTCTGAATTGGTTTATAAGGGCCATTGCAAGGAGTATGTGCCCAGAGCAGCATTTGATATTTCTGGGGACCTATGTAAAATGGTGAGGGAGGAAAGGAGTTTTTAAAATGAATGTTAAAAAATTGTTTTTACATCTAGCTGGGGAAAATAAAATTCTAAATAATTTTTAAAACTTTTTTTAAATCCCCATATTAGCAATATTTTAAAAAATTGTATCTCAATCTGCCTTTTAAGTCCCTCACTTCCCTGGTAGGAGATGGGTAGCAAACTTCATCTTAATTCCTCTGGAATATTGATTTATCATGGTATTGTTTGAATTTTAATGTCTTTCAAAATTATTTTTCTTTATAATGTTATTTCATTGTCTAAATTATTCTCCAGATCCTACTCATTTCATGGTGTATCAGTTCAGGGAGGGAGGGAAGGAAGAGAAGGAGAAGAGGAGTTTAACCATTTACTATGTGCCTAGGCTAAATGCTTTATAAAGGTTATCTCATCTGATCCTCACAATAACCCTGAGAGATAGTTGTAGTTATTATTCCCATTTTTTCACAGTTGAGGAAACTGAAGCAGGAAAGGTTAAGTGAGGTGGCTAGTAAGTGTCTGAGACTACATTTGAACTCAGTTCTTAATTCCAGGTCCAGCATTCTATTATGTTACTTAGCTGTCTTCCCAATTTCCATTTAAATTGTTCATTACATTATTTCTTATCATGCAATAACACTTTGTTGCATTTATATATCATAATTTGTTTAATCATTTCTTAGTAGATTTTTACTCTATTATCTGGTCTTTTGATACTATGAAAAGAGCATCTTTAATCCTTTTGCAGCATAGTGGCATCAAAGAGTATACAAAGTTTAGTAATATTTTAGGTATTATTCTATATTTCTTTTCCACTGCTTACCAGTTCTTAGACCTACCAAAAATGTGCTCATGTGCCTATTGTTCCACAGTCCTTCCAATATCTGTCATTTTTCTCTTTCATTATCTTTAGCAAGTTTATTGGTGGAATCCAAGAATTGCTTTATTTTTCATTTTTTAATTATTAGGTAATTATTAATAGGTGGCATTTCTTCCTTTGAAAACTATTTAATAGCCTTTTAATGTCTTTCAAAATTATTTTTCTTTATAATATTATTTCATTGTCTAAATTATTCTCCATTTCCTATTCATTTCATGGTGTATCAGTTCAGGGAAGGAAGATAAGGAGAAAAAGAGGAGGTTAACCATTTACTATGAGTCTACTTTCTACTTGTCATATAGTATAGAATGGATAATTTAAAAAAGAAATTTGCCACCAAGATTTTTCCCCACTTATTCCCCTTCTCATTTCAACAAGTTTAGTTTTATTTGCCTAACAACTTTCAAATTTTATAAAATCAAAATTATTACATCTTCTGTGATCCTTTCTACCTACTGTTTGATCATAAACTCTTCTCCCATACATAGATTTGAAAGTCAATTTCTTGTTCCTTTAATTTGTTTATGTCAGCTTTTATGTCTGGTCATGTATCCATTTGGAATTCATTTGGTATTCAGCTTGAAAAGTTCCTCTATACCAAATTTTTGCCAGACAATTTTTCAGTTTTCCCAAGTGTTTCTAATAGAGAGTCAATACCTTCATCATTTGAGTCTTTAGGTACCATATTTGTTTGCTTCTGGATATTGTGTTACTAATTTATTTCATTGATCAGCCTCTATTTTTAACCAGTATAAAATCATTTTAATTATTACTGCTTTGTAATATAATTTGAGATCTGATATTCCTAGGTTACCTTTCTTCCATTTTTTCCCCATTACTTGCCTTGAGATTCTTGACCTTTTGTTCTTTCATAAGAATTTCATTATTACCGTTCCTAGATCTGTAAAATAATCTTTAGGTAATTTGATTCTTATGACACTGAATTAGCAAGTTAATTTAGATAGCACTGTCATTTTAATTATATTGCCTCAATCTATTCTTGAGCAATTAGGATTTTTACAATTACTTATATTTGTCTTTATTTCTACAAACAGTATTTTATAACTGAATTCATATACTTCCTGGATGTGTCTTTCTAGATAGTCTCCCAAATATTTTTTAATATTCTGTAGTTATTTTTAATGGAATTTCTCTTTCTGCTAGGTTTTATTGGTAATAAATAGGAATACTAATTTATGTAGAATTATTTTATATCCTAAAACTTTGCAGTTTATTTCAATTAATTTTGGTTGACTCTTTAGAATTTTCTAAGTAAATCATCATAATGTCTGCTAAAAAAAATTGTTTCTTCTTTCCCTATGCTTGTTCCTTCAATTTTTCTTTCTTGGTTTATTGTTATAGGTAGCTAAGTGGCAGATTGATAAAGTGCCAATCCTAGAATCATGTTCCTGAATTCAAATCCAGCCTCAAACACTTACTAGCTGTGTTACCCTAAGCAAATCACTTCACCCTGTTTGCCTCAGTTTCCTTATATGTAAAATAAGCTGGAGAAGGAAATAGAAAAACACTCCACTATCTTTGCCAATAAAATTCCAAATGGAGTCATAAACAGTGGGGTATGTTTAGTTGACAACAACTAAACAACAATAACAGAACTTGCACTATTTAAATAGTACGGGTGATAACTTGTTTTAGGCCTAATATTATTTGAAAAGTCTTTAATTTTAGAAGCTTGCAATTTAATGGGGAAAACAATTCATACAGATATAAGAATAAATGTAAAGTGTATAAATACAAAGTAGTTAAATATAAAGTTACATAGGAGAGAGAGTACTAGCAGAAACTGAGGGAGATCAGAAAATACTTGCTGCAGAAGATGCTGCTTCATCTTATTTTGAAGGAAGAGAGGTGGACATGAAGAAGGAACATATTCCAAAAATGGAAAAGACCATAAAAAGGCATAAATCCCCTCTATGAGGGAATAGGGTTACAAATAGAGAGAAGTTCAGTTTGCCTGTATCCTAGAGTACAAAGAGAAAAAGTAATGTCCCTAAAATTGAAAAGTTTTATTGAGGTCAAGTTTTGAAGGCCTTTAAAAGCTAAACAGAAGCATTAGAATAAGAAGATCATAAAGAAAGAGGAGCATGCTAAACACTGAATGTATGCCCCAATGAAATTCAGGGACATATGCCTCTTTCCAAAGAAGGTATTCTCAATCACTCTTTGGATTGAAGTTGGAGAAATAAATTACCTGCTAGTATTAGCACACAGCACAGTGCCCTATACATAGTAGGTGCTTAATAAATGCTTATTTGAGAATAAAAAGTCAATAGGCTGAATTAAATTGCTGATTGATGCCCTTGATGCCATAGGATTAGCCATTGTTCATTGCTCTTCAATTGCTCACTCCAATCGTAAAATTTGGGGAGCTGGACCAAATAAGTGGAGGTCTACTGGGAGGAAATTGTCACCTCAGATACAGTAAAGGTAGTCACAGCAAGAATGAGATCAAGCTGTGGACCAGAGTATTTCTTAGCCCTGTATTGGATCTCACAGAGATTCAATATAAGTATGCATATTTTCTTTTCCTATCTACCTCTTCCTGTATATTTTTCCTTTCCCATTTTCTCCCTCCTCTCAGCACATGAGACATTAATATATGTTTTGATTGTTTGTATCTTTTGAATGAAATTTTATCATTCTGTCTAGAATTTTTTAAGGAAGGAAATGAGAAGCATTTTCCCCTCAGAAATATAAGGTGAAAAATGAAAAAAAAAATAAAAACAAATGTTTATTGAATGACAACATCACTATCTTTGAGAAGACTCTCAACATGAAGTGGGGGAAAGCTAAACAGAATTTTACATCACTAAAGCTACAGGGGGAGAGGAGAAGGGAATAAATAGTTGATTCCTAGGTATGGATGCCCCCCAAATAAAATAATACCCTTTTGAATGCTCTAGCACTTGAATAAGATTCTCAATACACCACAGAAATCATGAGATACCTGCTTGTAAATCTTTAGTTAGAAGCAATATCTTCATTGAATTCCACAATTTAATTCAATGAACATTTATTGAATTTGGTCAGAAAACATGGGCTAGACTCTGATCTTTGAAATTTAATTCCCATATAACCTTGAGCAAGTCACTCAATTTTGAAGAACCTACATTTCTCCATTGAAAAAATATAAGGGGTTGGACCAGATGCTTGAGGATCCCTACTGGTTTTAGAATGCATGATCCTCTAATCCTGGATTCAGATCCTAATTCTGCTTCCTATGACCTGTGTTACTTTGGGCAAATGTTTTAATCCTTCGAAGCCTCAGAATTTTGGACAAGTTGCACTTAGGAGGTTCCTTTCAGCTCTAGATTTATAATCCTGTGGTCTTTTTATGTGCCAGATGGCTTTATTTGCTAGGTACTGAGAGAGGCACTTAGAAGCCAAGGTCTTTGTCCTCAAAAAGCCTTCAGTCTAATAGTGGAGCTTAGAAACCATAAAGAATTTTGCTCCTCTCCCACAATTTCTCAGACATGTTATTTTCAAAAAATTTAAATAAAAATAAATAATAAATTAAATTAAATGTTATTTTTTCTTGCAGAATCCACTCATGGTAAATATGGTTGGGAAGAAAAAGCTGAGGGGATTCACTCCACTAATCAAAGGCTGATAACTGGGAAATGGAATTTTTTTAAAAGATGAGGGACTCTGGTTTCTTTCCCAGGGCTTTAGCAGAATAGTCGATGCATTAGCACTTCAAACATATCCAGAATTTCAGAAAAGCCCCCATGCTGCTCAGGGAAAGAACTAACCCAGGTGGAAAGATGGAATGGAAAGTTAGTCAGCATTAATCCAAGGGTAAGAAAGAACTCATGGCAGGTATAAAATAAAGTTCAACTTGGCATAATACAGTATTCTATGTTGATAACTAGCTGAAAAGGATCCCATTTCAAAGTTCCCCTCAATGCAGAGAGGAAGCAGTATTTGCCGGTGGTTAGCATACCAAATTATCAGGATGAAGGGGAAATTATGTCAACATCTTGCCTGAAAATCAAAGCCCTGAGCAATCTGAAATTCTGTAAAAGCATACATGAACCCTGACTGTTCATTTATATATGTACTGGAGCTTGCAGACACAAAAGTACCATTGTGAACTACAGTATGTAACTTGATCCAAAAAACTTTGATTCAAGAGAGAGAAAAAAAGGTCCCCACATTTGTGGGCCAAACTTAGCAAGGAAAAAAAAAGTTCAAAAGCATTCGCAAAGGGACAAGAAAATGTTTTGTTTTGTTTTTATTAATTTCCTCTCTGTAGCAGGTCAGGCCTTGTTCCAATGTAAAACTGCCCTTCTCTTGGTTCTTCACACCAATCATGTGGACAACTAGAAAGAACCACATAGAATGTTTTAGGAAACTCTTTATGCCAGAGATACAAACCAATGATTTCTTGTTTAACCTTCATTTTTTTGTTTAGATACATGTGCTGGAGCAAAAATTTATGGTAAAAAGGACATTGTTTATTTGAAGTCTTGAGGTTTCAGAATTATTTTCAAAGTCTCTTTAGGAACTTGATTATTCTCAATAACTCCAATGGATCTGTGATCATCTTTTTATGGCTTGTGACCTAGCCATTCTGTACAATAAGATTTTCATTTGTATCCTTCCTTAATACAAGAAATCCATGTTAGGACATGCTAGGAACCTTCCTGAGGTTGAGGGACAACATTGCTATTTTTTTTAATTATTCTTATTTATTTCATTAGATATTTCCCAATTACATGTAAAAAAAATTTTTTTAACTTTGAGTTCCATAATCTCTACTTCCCTTCTGTCCCCCTCCTTGAGAAAACAAGCAATTTAATATTAATTATATACCAACAATGCAATATTATTGATTTTAAAACACAAAGTCTGGGCTATTCATTGTCTGCTCATCCCTCTCAAAAATAGATCAGTACATATATTTTTTCCAGCAGTATACTTCTCTGATGGCTTAATTTCATAACACTTCCACTATTATCTGTTCCTCATATGTCATTTATTGCACTTTTGGAAGATAGATTATATCAGGCACTTACTTTCATAGCTTTAGAACTAGAAAGGACTTCAGAGGTTGTCTAAGCTAGTTCATTATTCTGTCATTTCAGTTGTGTCCAACTCTCCATGACCCCATCTGGGATTTTCTTGGCAAAGATAATGGAGTGATTTTCCATTTCCTTCTCCAGCTCATTTTACAAAGGAAAAAACCAAGGTAAAATGGGTGAAGCAATTTGCCCAGGGGACACATAGCTAGTAAGTATCTGAGTCTGATTTGAAATCAGGCCTTCCTGACTTCAGATTCATCACTCTATCCATTTCACCTAGCTCCTCATAGATAGATATAAATATATACATGTGTATATGTGTATATATATTTTCTATACATGTGTATATGTATCTATACTATATATTCACTGTGTAAATATACTATGTTTGTGTGTATATATGTATATAATATATATGAGAATATGTCTTTATACACTACATAGGTATGTGTGCATAAACTATATGTGTGCGTGTCATATATGTACATGTGCACATGTTATATATGTATTGTGTAAGTACTGTGTGTATTTACATGTATATGTCATAAATATATACACATATATGTATATTACAATATATGTATTTGCCTATGCATATATAGTATATATGTATTTGTATATATTATATATGTATACATATATTGTGTGAATATACTATATGTGTATATATATATACTATTTGTATATATCTATACATGTGTGTACATTATATATGTGTGTATGTATATTGCTATATGTATGAGTGTACACTACATTTATACATGTTTTGTGTAAGTGTATAGTATATATGTGTGTTGCATATGCATGTGTGTATATTATGTGCACACTGCATTGTATACATGTATATATGCATTGTGTGTTATATGTATGTGTATGTATGCATATGCACACACTATATACCTTATATTATGTATGTGCTATATATGTATTGTGTCTACATAACACATATGTATACATACTATATGTGTTTCTATATACCACATGCATGCATGTTCTATGTGCATATATAGCATATACACATGTGTTCACATGCTATATATGTATTGTATATGTGTATTTGTGTATATATATATATATATATATTATTATATGTGTGTATTTGTATATATATATGTATATATATATATGTATATACATATGTATATATATATGTGTGTATTTGTATATATATATGTATATATATATGTATATACATATGTATATATATATATGTGTGTGTGTGTATATATATACATATATATACATATATATACATATATACATACATACATACATATATATATACATACATACATATATATATATATATATATACTACACATCAACATCCATAGTATGTGTGTATGTTAGATATGTATATTGTGTATTTCATATGTATATGTATATTATATTGTATGTGTATATGTATATCTGTGTATGTCAGTATGTATATACTATATATGTGTGTACACTATATATGTATTGTATGTGTGTTTGTATATACACTACACATCCACATCCATAGTACATGTGTGTTGTATTGTACACGTGTGTGTTTCATATTGTGCATATATTATACTGTGTATGCGTATATCTGTGGATATATGTATGTGTGTTTGTATATATGCTACATGTCTACATGTATATTATACATGTGTATGTTATATATGGGTGTCTGTATACATGCATGTGTGTACTATTTGTGTATTTCTATATTATATGTGTATATATACTGTGTATTATGTATGTATATTATATGTATGTATTCTACATATATATGTGGGTGCACCATATATGTATATGTGTTTTATATATTATATGTATATGTATATGTGTGTATATATACACTGTGTATTATGCATGTATATATACTATATGTATGTATTCTACATATATACA
>JAJPUD010005334.1:47638-71154 GCA_023553655.1 Myrmecobius fasciatus
TATTATGCATGTATATATACTATATGTATGTATTCTACATATATACATGGGCGTGCTATATGTGTGTTTTATATATCATGTGTATACATACGGTGTGTTATGCATGTATACATTATATTATGTATTCTACATATATACATGGGTACTATATGCATGTATATATTCTACATATATGTGGGTATACTACATATGTATGTGAGTATATACATGACACATATATGTATTTACCATACATGCACATGTATAAATATAGTATGCATGTAAAAATGGGTGTGTATAATACATATCTTTATGCTCTATGTGTATGTATAGTATATGCATGTATGTGTGTAGTGTGTGTTTGTATGCATTATATGTGTGTCATACATGTATGTGCATGCACACATATACATACACATATTTGAAAGGAGGCAATGTGGAATGGTGAAGGGGGCTATATGCCATATCTGCAGTCAGGAGACAGCTTGAATCCTGCCTCAGACACTTATCAGCTGCATGACCATGAACAAGTCACTTAATCGCTGAGTTTCAGTGTCTTTATCTGCAAAATGAGGATCATAAGATAGGTGGTACCCACATGTCAGACCTGTTGTGAAGATCAAATGAGATAATATATAGTAACTACTTTGCAAAACCTTAATACTCCAACTGTCATTGTTCAGACGTGTCTGACTCTTCATGACCTTATCTATGAAGTTTCCTTGGCTAAGATACTAGAGTGGTTTGCCATTGCCTTTTCCAGTAAATGAAGGCAAATGGAGATTAAATGACTTGTACCTAAATCAGATCTGAAAACACATCTTCCTCACTCCAGACCTAGCACTCTAAATACTATTTCACTTAATCGTTTTTGAGGCAAGCAAAAGTTAACTGCCCAAGATAGTCTGGGGTCAGATTTGAACTCAGGTCTTCCTGATTCAAGCCCAGCTCTCTATTCACTGAGTCATCTAGCTTCCCAATATTCTACATAAACGTCAGCTGTTTTTTCTTTTTTCTTTTTTTCTTTTTTTTTTTTTTGCTGAGGCAATTGAGGTTAAGTGACTTGCCCAGGGTCACACAGCCAGGAAGTGTTAAGTGTCTGAGACCAGATTTGAACCCAGGTCTTCCTGACTTCAGGGCTGATGCTCTATCCACTGTGCCACCTAGCTTCCCCTAATGTCAGCTGTTTTTGCTGGATCTTTCACAGAACTTGTATGTTCTGGCATAAGTCTTAGGGTTTTCCCCCCTCTTTTTTTGATGGATTTTGTTTGTTTTGTTTTTGAGAGGCAATTGGAATTATGTGTCTTGCTGAGGGTTACACAGCTAATAAGCATTAATGTCTGAGACTGGATTTGAACTCAGGTCCTCCTGATTCCAGAGCCAGTGCTTGATCCATTGGATCATCTAGCTGGTTGAAGAACCAATTACCTTTACCCAACCCACAAATATTGAAATAGAACATAGGTAAAACACAGTTGTTGCCAAAGTATGATAGTTTAGTGAACAACAAGAACAATAAATCTTCACAAAAATCATATCTAAGAGTTGAAAGGCACCTCAGAGCACGCCCAGTACATGTTATACCTGAAAAAGAATCTGTCTTCTAAGACACATCTGATATATGTTCATCCAGCCATTGCTTAAAGATGTCCAAGTAGAGGAAATGAATTCCACCTTTGGAAAAAATAATGGTTAGGAAGTTTTTTTTTTCCTTTTTTCCAATATAAATCCCTATCACTGCAATTCTCATCTGCAGTTCCCAATTCTATTCTCTTGGGCTGAATAGAGCAACCTAATCTCTTTTCCACTTGAAAATCCTTTTTATATTTAATAATGATGATCACAATAATGATAACAATTTCATTTCTAAAGATGCAAAGCACTTATAAAATACCATCTGATTTGATCCATACAACAACCCCAGGGATAGGTGCTATTACTAACCTCTTTACAGATAAGAAAATTTGAGGCAGACAGAGGTTAAAGTCTTACCTATGATCATACAGCCAGTAAGCGTCTCAGACTATATTTGAACTTAAGTTTTCCTGACTCCACAGCTTCACATCACTACCTCATGTTAGAACTTTTACCCAGTGGTCTTTAAACCCTATACTATTCAAATAGTTGGGATCCTGATTCTGTCATCTAATATATTCTTTAACTCTCTTAATTAGTTGTTGTCTTTGAATTTGAAAGGGACTTGTCATTCTGAACTATAGTTTTAAAAATAGGAATTATAAACCAAAATTATTCCAACAGCCATGTAGGTGGTAGAAGCAGGTACTGTGAAGCTTGGTCAAACAATGGAGATATCAAGGTCAACCACTGCATCTCAAGCTATCACCAGTCATTTGACTTTTCTTCCACTGGAGTGGAACTGGACTAGCCACTGGACTTCGTGACTCAGGAACAAAGAGTGAGGCTGACAACTTTGTACCTCATTTAAATCCAGTTTACACATATGTCAAGATATTACCCTGTAATATCATTGGTTCTCTTCGAGAATGAAGGATGAACAAGAACAAGTGTTTGGCACTTGAATAATGAATGATAAGTTTTATGTGTTTTAAAAGTACCTGGGACTATGCTAAATACAGATTCAAAAAGTAAATTTCTACTCTTAAGGACCATATGCTGGGTCATTCCCAGCAAGTTCTTTAACTTCTCTTTAAGTCATTTAAAAATGAATAGCTTGTTTCTTCATCTGTAAAATGGGGATTATAATAGCATTTACTTCCCAAGAGTGCTGGGAAGATCAAATGAGGTAATTTATGTAAAGCACTTTACAAACCTGAAGGCTTCAAATAAATATCAGACATGATTCATTCACCTCTTTGACCAAAATCTTAAACAGCACAAGACTAAGTAAGGTAAGGTCTCTAAAAGTCTTCTCCAAGGTAACTCTATCTTACTTGATAGGAGTCATTGATCACTATTCTACTCCTAACTATTTCCAAGTCCACTTAGTTATATGATCATCCATCCAATATATCTCAATCATGTCTATAAAAATAGAACAATAGAATTTTTTATTAAAGCTTTTTATTTTTCAAAACATATGCATAGATAATTCTGCAACATTAGTCCTTGCAAAACCTTATGTTCCATTCCCCCCCTTCTCCCACCCAGCAATAGAATTTTTCAAATGTTAAGTCAATTATTTATAGTGCCCCCTCATCTAAGTCATCTAAAGTCAGCTCTTCCTCCTCTTAGCAGGAGCAGCAGGAACTTTGGGCTCAGGGAAGGGGAGAAGAAGCAATTTGGTGGAGCAAAAGCAGAAAGTTTTCTTGATGGTAAAGGTCAGAGGGAGAGAGTCAAGGACATGAACCAAGACAATGCTTCTTGTTGAGACTAACTGACCATCAGCTCAAATTGCTCCATGATAGGTTGGTTAACTGTGGCCAGATCAGGTCAAATGATCCTATCAATGAGTAGATGGCTGGAATGGGGAAATAGAAATCTTTCTAAGTTCCAATTTTCACTGAATATCACATTCCGTACTCCAGTGCCATAAGAAAGCCTAGATGCTGACACCATAATTTTTGCTTCTGCTCCTGATGAGCAGGCCCATGGGAAGTATGAGTCAAATAGACTGTAAAAATTGTGTTATTGAACTTTTTGCCTATTGAATGGAAGGATTATATAATATATAAGAACTCTCAACTATGGTTGGCTCCCTGTTGTTCAGTTATTGTCAGTTGTATCTAACTCTTTGTGACCTCATTTGAGGTTTTCTTGACAAGGATAGCTGGTGATTCATCATTTCCTTTTCCAGCTCATTTTTCAGATGAAGAAAATGAGGCAAATAGAGTTAAGTAACTTGCCCAGAATTAAACCGCTAGAAAGAATCCTAGGTCATATTTGAACTCAGAAAGAAGAGTCTTTCAGACTTCGGGCCCACCTGCCCTAAAACATGAACCAGATTTTGTTAAAAACAAAAGTTGAGTGCTAATGTTTACAAAATCTACTCTTTCCCCTCTCCCCTTCTCTAGCCTTTCATCTTGGTCTTTCAAAGATCACGAACAATGACTCAACAGTCACATCATTTGTTAGTTCCTTCACTACCCTGTGATGAAATTTTTATGAGTCTGACTTGAATTCATCAAGGACTACTCTCTTACTATCCCTTTACTGATCTTAGATTTCTGTTTTTGTTTTTTTTTTAGTCATTTTTATTTTCTCTTTATCAATCCAAAGAAAATTCTTTTTTAGCAGGAAAAAAAGAAGCAAAATAACAATTGAGTCCATTATTGTCTATTATAATTGCTCTAGCTACTTTAAATAGTTCTCATCCCTTGTTTGATCCTAGTCTTTTCCCCAATTATAGCTTTTTTCAAAGGTTCTCTTTCCTTCAGTGTTTCCATTTATCTTCTGTGAAATTAAGTACTCCCCATACCACTCTTACAGTAACATGCCACATTTTTGTATGTATTCATTCTCTGTTACCTATCCTAGATTCTCTCTTCTATATTTGCCTTTTAAGAATTTTTAAATCATCAATGAGCCCCCTGTATATCTATAACATTTTATTTAGATAATCCTTCCCTTTTCTTCTTCATTAAAATAGTTTCTCTTTTTCTTCTCAGATTTATATTCTTGATATTTCTTCTCATTCTTCAGGATTGTATTCCTTTGTAAAATTTTAGTTCATAGAATCCTTCTTATCCCTGAAATCTGTTTCAAAACATCATGTGTGTGGGGCAGCTAGGTGGCGCAGCGGTTAGAGCACCAGCCCTGAGTTCAAATCTGGTCTCAGACACTTCCTAGCTGTGTGACTCTGGGCAAGTCACTTAACCCCAATTGCCTCAGCAAAAAGAAAAAAAAAAAAAAAAACATCATGTGTGCAAACCAAACTATGGCCAGCTTTTTTCCATCCCTGATGTGAATTTGAAGAGGGAGTAGCCACTGCTATTTCCTCCAAAGGTTCTCATTATTCTGTTTCAAGAGGACATCCTTCATGTTTTTGAGAATCTAATCTTTTAACATTTGTTCTATCTGTAGTTCTTTCACCTTTTAAAAAATAAAAGTATCACTAAGATGAGTCATATTATTAGCAGCTTTGCTTTGGGTAGAAAGAAGCTTTAACATATGTCCAGATAATTAACATGCCATATCATTACTATATCATGCCTCTGAGTCAGGCCTGAAATCACTTTTTTAAACTTCTCATCTATTTCAACTTTCTATCCTCTTGGTCTATAATACGTTCTAAAAAAGCTGTTTCTTTCTGTTATCTTTACCCAAAAGTTTTTCACTAAGCTTCCTTTGCCTCATGAGTATATATTCTTCATATATAATGTTATTCTATTCTTTATTCCATGACCTTTACACATACCTTTACCTATCCTGTTCCTTTTGAATAATTTTTACTATTCTATAACTATATTCTAGTCATGAATCCTTTCCCACAAAGTGAAGTAAAATGTGCCTCCTCCTATGTCTAGTTTACTGTTCATGGTACTGATTCTTTTGACACTGAAATCTGAGGGTATGGAGGTGGGCTCATTTATTGAATTCTATTTACTGCTATCTCTCTTAACACATTATAATTTTAAACTATTGTGTCTAATTTGGTAGCTCTACATAATCAGGTTTTTTTTCCTTCTTTTTCCCTTTTCAGCTTAAGTTTCTACTGATTAGATTAGCAAGGCTCTAGGCAAATCAATCAATCAACAAGAATTTAATATATTTTCCTCAGTCTTTTTTTAGACTATCTTCGGAAAAGAGCCCATCGAGAAATCCAAAATCCCCAAATATCATCTTCTTAACAAGTTGTTTATTTCCCAAATCTTCCTTTCTTTTCTGAAACTTTTTCCTTCCAATAAAGGCAGTAATTAAGACACCACCACTTTTTCCTCTAAGGTCTTCAATTTCTTGTTCAGTACTTTATAATTTTTAATGATTGTCCTCTTGAGGACCTATGATAAAGAATGCAACTCATCTCCTAACAGAAAAGTGATAGATTCAGGGTGCAGAATAAGACATAATTTTGGACATAACCAATGGAGATATTTATTTCACTTGATTATACATATTTGTTATGAGACTTTTATTTTTGTTTTTCTTTTTTACATATGGGGCATGGGAAAAAGTAGGAATAGAGTAGTCAAAAGAAAGAAAAGAGGGTTACTAAGGCCCTTTTTGATGTAAAGAGAACAGAAGGAAGACCAAAAAGAATCACAAACAAGCAGAACAGTTTTGAAAGTCATGTGTTGAATTTATTATGTTTTAAAAGAAAAGCAAATTATACATATTAGAGATTGCCAGTTGCATGTACATATCTCTTTTGCTGGTCTATGTACATAGAAATACTCATTGGCGTTTAAGTTCAGTTTTTTTTTTAAATAACATCTTTTTGAGTCCTTATGGTAGTATAATTTATATGCATACTAAATGATCAAAAGTGGGTACAAATACTTATTAGATACACATACATTGCTATTCCTCATCTAACAGAAATAATGCATTCTCCTATCCAGAATTCCTTCCCCTCTTCCCCCTCAACACATAGTAAATGTTTATTTAATTGTTTGATTCATTCATTTTAAAGAATTTAGTATGAACCTCTTGACTACTTGTTTTGATAATTTTGAGCTTTACCTAAGAAAAAATACTTTTAAAACCCCAAAGTATTTGAAATTTATCTAGTCTTTCTTAGACAATCAGAATTAAAATAACTTTAAAAGCAACTAAGGTAAAAGAGGAAATAATAGTTTCCTCATTGCATTAGCATCTCTTCATAAAGTATTGTGTTACCAGTTGTTTTTACCCAACAACGGTCAGGCATTTCAAAACTGATGCAATTGCAGCTAATCTGTAAGCATGTGCCAATTAAGGAAACATTTGTTCTAACCTATCATTCAGAAGATTAGTATGTTCCTGTGAAAAAAAGGCTCTTCAAAAGTGATAGCCAAGTAATGCTGAATGAACTTAAAGGATGTACAGTGTCACTCAGTTAGGAAAACAAAAAAAATTTACATTAATTTTCACTTTCAAAATGAAATAATGAACTTTTCTCTGTGTGTGTATGTGAGAGAGAAACAAAGAGACAGACAGAGACAGAGATAGAGACAGAGAAAGAGAGAAAGAGAGAGAGAGAGGGGGAGGGAGAGAGAGAGAGAGAGAGAGAGAGAGAGAGAGAGAGAGAGAGAGAACTCATCACTTTCCAAAGCTTCCAATTGCTATCTTGCACATCTCTAATTACTGTTAGGTTGTGGGGTTTTTTTTTAATTTACTTAAATATGCTTACCTGTACCATTACTGTTAGTTTTGTCCTATAGAGCTAAGGAGAATTGATCTAAAACTATAGGATCATGGATTTAGAGCTGGATCAGAACTTAAGATCACACAGTTCAATCCTTTTCATTTGACAAATGAGAAAATTGAGGGCCAGATAGGTTAAATGATTTGTCTAAGATCACATCACATAAGATCTCAGTCACATAAAAGCTCATTTTCTTGAAGTCAGAACCCTTCAGACCAATATATCCAAGATACCACATCTTGTCCTGCTAACCAGACATGATTTTATATGGAGATGAAAGGGGTAAAGGAGAGGGTTCACATCTATCCAAGGAAAGTGTTCCTGTATATCTATGTAAGTTAACCTCCTTTTGTTGTATGTTAAGAGAACTATGAGGAACTCATATCAAACCTAATATCCAAATGTCAAACCTGACCTATTATATTCATTTGACATTGTCTCTAATCTCTTCACCTTCATGACCATCTTCCTCAGGACACAATCTAACTTATTAATATCCCTCTCATACAATATGGAATATACATAAAATATGGAAACAATAGTTGAGATATAATTTGACTAAGAGGAGAATTACATTTAAACCACCTTCCCAGTTATAGGTGAATATGCTATCTGCTCCACCACACAAGCACTTCTTGATATACATAATCTATGTTGATAAATATAGGCAAGAGTGGGCCAATTGTATCTCTCCTTGAATGTATTTCCAGATGAAGCCAAAGAGTTGCTTGTATGCTCTTACTCGGACGTTTTTTTTATGTCATCTGTTTAACAAGAAATCAGAGAAAGGAACTAAGAGAATGTAAGAAAACAATTTCTCCTTTTATAAGAATAAGGGTCGACCAAGAAGATAATATAGTTAGTATTGGCCCTTTTCACAGCCATTGAAGGAGGTTGATAGCCCTGCCTTTTTAGAAATAAAAGCTAGTGTTTTATAGTAAAGTGCCTTTGAACTGGAAAAGAGGCAACTTGTATTCTGGTTCTATCTTTGACCATAATTCCCCAAGTAACCTTACATAAGCCACTTAATCTCTATGAACCTCAGTTTAGCAGTCTATACAATAAGAGTATAGAAAGTGATGCAATAAAGAAAATAAAACCAGGAGAATAAGTTATACAATGACCAACAATCCTATAAAGAAAAGACTTCAGAACTCTAATCAATATAATGGCCAATCATGTCTGCAAAAGACTGATGAATAATGTTTCCCATCTCTTGACAGAGAAGATCTATTTCTTGCTTGACTATGCTTGTTACAAAGTGAGGCGGGGTTGGAGGGGGGTAGTGATAATGATGTCAATAAAAAGAGAAAAATGGAGAATGAGAAAATGCACAGAGAAGAAAAGAAGAAAGTACAAAAGAAACAATGGATAAATAAGAAAGTGGGGATATTATCGTGTTAAATTTAAAGTATAGTTTCATATGTAATCCTTGCTCTTTTTTTCTCTTTTCATTTTTTTATATGGAAATGCCCATGCTTGTTGATGTCAAATTTAGAAAAAGAAAATAAAAAGAGGCATTAGATAATGTGGTTAGATGGAAGAATACTGCACTTGCAGAAAATAAACTCACATTCTAATACCAACTCCTTCACTTACTAGCTTTAGGATCTTGGCCCAAGTTATTTATTTCTTGAGCCTCAGTTTCCTCATCTATAAAACAACTAAATTAAACTAAATTAAATTAAAAGTTCTTTCCAGTTCTAAAATTCTATGACTCAACAAGTCAGTTGCTCCCACTAAAGTGTTCATGAGACCTTAGGGTTCATGATGATGGTCTAAGGGATTTATACCAAAAATTATTTAATGTCACCTTAAGCAGTAAAATATTGTCCAATTATGTTACAAATACAGTTGTCCTCTATGACTGTAAACATGTGCATGTTTGAAGCATTATAAATTTGTTTCTATAGTGATTAAAAATATAATAAACATATACATAACAATCAGGTGCTGTATGTATATAAGTGGTCAGTGTTCTACATCAAACACTGATCACTTCTAACTGAGCTCAACATGTTCTCTCAATTTCTCAATCTTTCATCAAATTGTTTCCAAAGCACCATAAGGCTCTGACATTCAAACCCAATCTGATTCCCAGTGGATATTCAGACATCAACATATTATAAGCATTTGCATTCTTGCAGTGCAAATGTCAGGTTGTTTAAAAACTATGATTGCTGCATCATAAGTCACCTTGAAACTCTCACAGACCAATACAAAATTTCTGCAGAAACAATCCTTATATTGTCTCTCATTGCAGTATTAAAGCTGTTTTTTGATTTAAATTTATCTTCTGCTTCTGTTACTGTTCTTTTATCAAGTGGATTTTTAAATGAACTAGTTAGTAAAACTGGTCAGTCATTTAGTTGAATTTTTGTGAAAGCATAACCAATATGCCAGTGATAGAAGAGAAGAAAACCACATCTGAAAAAATTATTTTGTTATAAAGTTAATTTATATATAAGCCTTGTTAAAAATTAAATAATATATACAATTGAACTTAAAATATACTTCTCATTTGATACAATTTTTAAAAGTGAAAAGAATAAGATTTTAAATAACACTATTGATTCATTTATTTCTGGAAATAAGTAAAAAAGTAGAAAAGAGATTAAAACTTCATATTCAGTTAGGTATAAAATTGAAAAAAAAGGGAAACACACTATTATAGAAAATTTAATTCTGCAGTGTGCCAAAGCAATTGTCAAGTGTTTATTATGAAAATAATTTCATTAAGACATTAAGTATGATAACCATTTGTAACAATATTGTACAATGTCTCATCAGATAGATGATATATTTGATAATGATGAATCAGTTACTGTAAAAAAAATTTCAGTGACATTTATATTTTGCAATTATATGAGACAACTGTTGGTAACCTAACAATTTTAATTGTTTCTCTAGGATGCAATCATCATGACAGTGAAGTGTAAGAATATTCTATTTTGCCATCAGCTAATAGAACAAATAACTGGAGAAGACATTTTTAATATAATTAATACTTATTTTGAAGGAAAACAAATCAATTGGTCTTATTGTTGTGGAATTTGCACAGATAAAGCAAAATCAATGACTGGGAAATCTGGGGTATTCTTTTATATATTTAAAAAATTAATGCAAATATGATATGTACACACTGAGGTACACACAAATATATTTTGGCATCATAGAAAATATAATAACTTAAAAGCATTTTAGATACTATTAAAATAATATTTATAAGGTAAAAACTCACTAACTCAGTTGTTTACCATTTTATGTAAAGAAATGGGCAATGAATATACTACATTTCTGGGGCAGCTAGGTGGCGCAGTGGTTAGAGCACCAGCCCTGAAGTCAGGAAGACCTGAGTTCAAATCTGATCTCAGACACTTCCTAGCTGTGTGACCCTGGGCAAGTCACTTAACCCCAATTGCCTCAGCAAAAAGCAAAAAAATATATATATATACTACATTTCCAATACTGGAAGATGGCCCAATTTCCCAGGGAAAATGTATTATCTATTTATTTGAAATGAGAAAATAATTACTTGTTTTCTTTAGTGACTGTCCACTTAATTTAAGTGAGTATGTAGATGATATGACATACCTACAAAGGTCCTGAAATCTCTTCAAAATATGACAAATGAGCTATTTCAGGGTGCCAATACAAACATATTCAACATTCAAGAAAGAAGTAAAATTAAGAAATTAAAATTTTAATACTGCTTAATTGAGTATGGTACACAATTTCTTTTTAGAAATATGATTGAAGGGGCAGCTAGGTGGCACAGTGAATAGAGCACCAGCCCTGAAGTCAGGAGGGCCTGAGTTCAAATCTGGTCTCAGACACTTAACATTTCCTAGCTGTGTGACCCTGGGCAAGTCACTTACCCCCAATTGCCTCAGCAAAAAAAAAGAAAGAAAGAAAGAAAGAAAGAAAGAAAGAAAGAAAGAAAGAAAGAAAGAAAGAAAGAAAGAAAGAAATATGATTGAATCCGGTTGAGACAAATAATATCAGTAATCACTTGAAATTTTCAGAAGTGACTTTCAATTAATATTTTTCTAGTATTTCTAACAAGCTAAATTGGATTCACAATCTATTTTATATGCCTTTAATGTCTCCAACTAATGAGTTGACATTGAAGGTAAAAGAAAATTTAATTCACATATCGCCAGGTTTGCAACATTATTCAATAATGACAACCTTATAAATTTTTGGATCAAAATTTTTTTAAATTTCATCTCTGAATAAGAAAGCTTATAAAATTCTCCTACCATTGTCTACCACTTATTTTCACAAGCAAGAATTTTCATTTTATTCTTGCTTTAAATCAAAATATAGAAATAAAATATATGTGGAGACAGATTTATTGTTTGTCTGACGTGGAACCAAAATTTTATTCAATTTTTCAAAAGCCAGCTTAAAATTAAGTTTATATAAGATTATTATATTAGACATCTTCCAAGTTGTAACTTATTTCATTAAAATGTTATCCATGTTGAAAAAAAATTATAAAATAAAGAAACTTAAAGTTTCATAGACAATAATAATTTATGAAGATTTCCAGGATAACTTCTTTTAATTCTTATAGAATGTCCCACATAAAATTTTTATAATTTTATATTTAGAGCTTTTATAATTTACAGGGAGAGTAAAATATTATTTTATTTGATTTTTAAATGATTTAGTACTATTTAATAATTTTTTAATTATATAACATTCAATTTGAAGTTGGGGGCAAAAGTTGTCTCTGTAGTTATTGTAAACATTATAAGTAATATATTAAATCTCTCTGTGGGTTCAAGTCACATTTTTTTCTGTGGTTGTTAAAATGAGTCACCAGAATAAAATCAATGGCTAGATGTTTCTAACGTTCCCTTAAGTTCAAACATTTTACTGTTTGAGAATCTGTCTTACTAAATTATTCCATTATTCTTTGGGGTTGTCTTTTTTTTTAGTTAATATATTATCCTCATGGGGCCTTTAATAAAGTTTAAGTATGTTAACATTAAGTTATCACTCATTAGTTGAATTCATTTATCTGATAGCCACTTAACACAAGTAGCAACAACTTAAGAAATTGAAGAAATAATTGTATTGAAAATATATTTGTGGGACAGGTAGTTAGTGTAGCAGATAGAGCACCAGCCCTGAAGTCAGGAGGACTTGAGTTCAAATCTAACCTTAATGGCTATGTGACTCTGGGCAAGTCACTTAACCCCAATTGCCTTAGCAAAAACTAAAAAACATATATATATATTTGAATTGTCTGCCTCATTTTTATTTTTGTCTTTTCATTACCTAGCATAGGAACTCATATCCTAGACAATTAATAAATGCTTATTGGATTGAACTATGTAACTTCATAAATACATGCTATCATTATTATCAAAAATATGTGCACAAAACTCCAAAAATGCCTTAGGGATAATGGAAAAGAATATTTGAAATTAATCAGTACTGTATAATTTAATGCATACACTGGTTTGTAATTATTTTACATATGTTAGCCTCTTCAATGAGACTAGAATTCCTTGAGAACAGGACCGTATCCTACACTTGTTCTGTGCATCCTCTACTTATGGAAACCATTATTTTCAAACCAAAACACAAGTCATATGGTCTGACAAAAATGCTTTGGAACAAGTTGCATAAAACAGTTAGCTTGCTTTGAATAGGTTTTATCAAAGGACATTCAAAGAAATGAGGACTCTAAATAGTAAAAAAGCAACAGCATCTATTCTTCATAGCTACAATGGGCCAGAAATATCTCAACTCTAGAAAGTAATGACCAATGCCAGGAATTTATTCCAAAAAGAATAGTATTTGTGTTAGAGGTGAAGAGCCCACCTAATCAGGAACAGAAACTTGTGGCTAAATAGGAACTCTACAAAACTTATCTCTTCCCTGAGCTTTACTGTCACATCTCTAGCTACTAACTTAACAGTTCCATCTGGATATCCTATGCACATCTCAAACCCAACATGTTCAAAACAGAACTTTCACCAAAATCCTCCCTGAACTTTTCTATTGCTATCAAGGGCACCACCATTCTCCAGTCACCTATACTTTCAACCTAGATATCATCTTTGATTCCTCATTCTCACTCAATTCACTTATGTATTTCATTACCAAATCTTGTCCTTTCTGTCTTTCTAACATCTCTTGAATACACACTTTCCTCTTCACTCATAGAATCACATTTCTAACACCTCCAGCCTCTACTACTGCAATAAATAAATAGCCTTCTATCTGGTCTACCCTCCTTAAGTTTCTCTTGACTTCAAATCATCGACCATTCATTGTGAAGATGATCTTTCCAAAGTATTTTGGAAAGTATTTCCAAAGTATTTCATCACTCTTATATTCAACAAACTCCATTGGCTCCCTCATTAATCCCCAGGATTAAATATGAAGTCCTATTTGGCATTTAAGTTCTTTATAACTTGTCCCTTTCCTATCTCTCCAGTCTTCTTATACTATACTCTCCACCATGCTCTCTACAATCTACTGACATTGATCTATTTCAATTCCTGTGATATGACACTTCATCACCTATTTCCATCCTTTTTACTTCCTATTCCCGTGCTAGAAATGTTCTGCTTGCTCCTCCAGAAAGTAACTAAAGCTCTACTTTCTGTGGGGGAAGGGAGGATTTTTCTTTCCCCAACCTCCCAGACTTTCCCTCTCAGATTATCTTCCATTTACTACGCATATTTCTTATGTGTGCATATGTATATTATATATATGCATATATACATATATATGTATGTGTTTGCATAGTTATACATGGATGTCTATATCTGTATATATATACATACATATATGTATACATACACCTAGTAAATATATTTATATTCATATCCTATTAAGATGTGAGTTCTTCATTGGCAGGGACTGTGTTTTTGCCTTTCTTTATAAGCCAGGATCTTAGATCTTAGTTTTTTCCTTATCCCTGAAGGCTTTCCTAAATGAGGAAGAGAAATGTTATTTATATACAACTGCCAGCCATATTTGTGCAAATCCAATCAACTAGTGCATGCCAATTCAATTTTACCTCTATTCATTGAGCCATACTATGTTCTTAGCATCCTACTAAGCACTCAAGGCATAGTGATCAATTTAGGGATGTTATGGAAGTGATCCAGGCTGGAAACCATTACATCAACTTTCCTTGGACTTGCTATCTAAACCTGGGAATATGGCTTGTGCTTAAGTACACTCTTCAGGGTTCTCTAAGCTGAACCTCAACCAAATCCCCTTTGCTCATGATCCTTGGTAGAGAGTGCATTTAATTTAACAAGGATTTATTAAGCACTTTCTATTTGTCAAACATTGTGGTAGGAGATGGGGATACAAAAACACATATGAAGCAGCATCTTTCTTTCCTTTAGGCCAAGGGTTCTTAACTCTGTGGGCCTTGGATCCTTTTGGCAATTTGGTGAAACTTAACAGTTCTCAGAGGAATATTTTTTACCTACATTGATAAACAAGAAAATACTAAAAAGTTTAGTAAAATGTTAATTAAAATAAAATGTAATTTTTTTCTCATTCAACTTTACAAGCAATATGAAATCTAAGAGTCCATGAACGAGAATAAGAATCTTTGTTTGAAGAACTAGGAGAACATTGTATACAGTAAAAGCAACATTATGTAATGATCATCTTTGATAGAACTATGGAGACTGAATTCAAATCAAAACATATTATTTTCACTTTTTCAAAAATGTTTTTTTTCATGATTATTCCCTTTTGTTCTGATTCTTCTTTCACAATATGACTAATGTGAAAATATGTTTAACATGATTGTATAAGTATAACCTATATCATATTGTTTGCAGTCCTGAGGAGGGAGGAGAAAGAGGGAGGGAGGGGAAAAAATGGAAATCAAAGTCTTACAAAGTTAATGTTGAAAATTAAAGGATACCATAAATATAAAATTCGAGAGACAGAGATAGAGACAGAGACAGAGACAGAGACAGAAGGAAGGCTCCAAGAGCCAGAATATTTTTTATTCCCCCTTTGTCCTCTTTTTGACCCTCTCCCAGGCCTCTGGGAAACAGTAGTCCTTGAGTTGACCCTTTCAGAGATTTGGAATTCTAAGAGGTGGAGGTAAGAAGGTTTCCCTTCTTCCTCTTATACAATAAGTACTCAATAAATGCTTGTTGACTTGACAGGAGACAGACTATGAAAGACATGGAAGCAGAAGACGGAATTGTGTACAGAGAGTTTGTCAGAAACATAGAGTGCATGAAAGGAGAATGATTTTTAATCACCTGAAAAAGAGAGGGAAAATACAGATTATGCAAAGCTTTAAAATAGCAAACATCAGATTTTATTTTATACTACTGTAAATAGGGAGCCTATGAAACTCCTTGAGCAGAGAAGTTATATGATCACATCCATGCTTTAGTGATATCAGTTTGGCAGATTTGAAGCAGGGAGACCAATTAAGAGGCTAATACAAGTCCAGGAAAAGAGGTGATAAGAAACTGAGCTAGGATGATTGTGGTATTGTCATAAGAAAGGAGACAATTGAGAGAAACATTTCAGATGTGGAAGTAATAAGGCTTAAAAAAATTTGGAACTCGAAAAAATATTTTAAAAAGCAAATGCTAGGGGGCAGCTAGGTGGTGCAGTGGATAGAGCACCAGCCCTGGTCAGAGGACCTGAGTTCAAATCTGGTCTCAGACACTAAACACTTCCTAGCTAGGTGATCCTGGGCAGGCCACTTAACCCCAATTGTCTCAGCAAAAAAAAAAAAAAAAAAAAGCAAATGTTAAAAAAAAGTTATATTTAGTTGGAAAAATAAAATTTAAAAAAAATCCCCCCAAAATGAAATAACAAAGACTTGTCAGCCAATTGGACATAAATAGGAGTGGGCAAGGGAGAATGCTGAATCAGTTAGCAGCATTTATTAAGCACTTAGTATGTGCCAAGTACTGTGCCTGTAAGTATCTGAAGCTAGATTTGAACCCAGAAAGATGAATCTACCTTACTAGACTACTATTATGTGATTCCAGCTCCAGAATATTTTTTTTTACTCTTCATATCCTTCCTGGACATCATTCAGAGATTTATCTACTAACTCATATGTAGACTTTAGAAGTCCTTTGAAAAAAATATGAGGAGCACTTTTCAAGGGGAAAAAAAAATTTGATTTTGCTTTTTTTTTTTAATTTCAAGTACCCTCCACCCTAAATAAGAGGTAAAAAAAAGGTTATCTTTACACTGATGAAGCAATCCAAAAATCACCAAGGAAACCCCAAATTAGGACTATGAAATATGAAAAACACATCCTTCTTCTCTACCTAAATGTTGGGAATCTATTTAAAGGATGGCAGTGGCTTTGGGTGTGGAATCTAAGAATATTTTCTTTTAAATAGCTATTTCTCATCTTAGCTTGATGAGGGCTTCAAAATCTGTTTATCCCTAAGTTGTTATTTCCTTTCCTACAATTAGCCATTTTGAAAGATCTTCAAGAGTTCAGACAATCTCAATACCATCAGAGTGAACTTCATAGATTCTATTCACTTTCTATGGATTTTCAAAATACCCAAAGGGATCAGTGATTTCATTGATCTGGGAATGCCCTCCAGTAATGAAGAACACAACTCATCTTTATTTGCCCAGCCTGAGCTATGCTTCTTCAAATTTTTCTGTATCTTCACCATAGGGGTTTACCCAATATGCTAGCAGCTTTCTCCCATTTTCTCCTAATATGGCCAGGATGAAACTAACTTTTTTTTTTTAATTAGAGCAATTCTTATGCTTCTAGGCTGAAGGGGACTTTAAATGTCAATAGTTCAAAAAATTGTTTTTAAAAATCTGTATTTTTTGAGATTTTGAAAGAAAATAATCAAAAATTTAATATGTAATTGAACCATAAGAATTATGCTAGTCAGAAAGATTCATGGGATCTCTTTTTTTTTCTTTATAGCAATAACTGATATTTCTATAGAAGAAACAAGGCTGTGGGGAGAAGGGGTAATTGATTTGTCCAAAATCACATACATAAAAAGGGTAACCAAAACTAAAAACTTGGTTCTTCTAATGCCAAGGTCATTCTTCTTTTGATTATATCATCATAGACTATTCAAACTGGAATGGGCATCATCTAGTCCCACCCCCTTATTTACAGCATTCACAGCCCCCCAAGTTGGGGGTAGTAGTGGTGGTTAACTCATTGTTTCTTGGTGATGCCCTTGATTAAAGGATAAATTAACTTTACCAAAGTCCCCCTTATCTAGCAGATTCTAGTTTATGCTTCATCCTATCAGCCACAACCAAGATGCCAGGCAATCAGTAAAGGCATCTTGATATCCCTCCTACCGCCATACACCAAAACCATCTACTTTCTACCTCTTGCTCAGAGAATAATAAAGTCAATATTGCCATTGCTGCATTTACTGGCTGATGGCCACCACATCCTAGTAGAATGTAGACTGCTGGAGAAAAGATACAGTCTAGCTTTTGTTTTTGTATTGTAAGTTCTTAGCACAATACTTGGCACAGAGAAGATACTTAATATTTGTTCATTGATTGACAAGGTAATGGAAGCCAACAGAAGGGAAACAATTTATCCCAGATCACAGTGAGTTAGGGGGCAAAGCCAGGGACAGAACCCAGTTATCTTTTCTCAGGCTTCATATTTTCCATTATGCCCTAAGCATTAGCTTAATTAATAACAATTTTTAAGCCAAGCTTTTAAAATTAATTATATTTCTCTTCTTCAAAGGAGTTTTGATTTTTTAAGCTTTTTTAAAAAAAATTCAACTTGTTATGTTTGAAAATATATTTGTAGAATTTGGATCAAGGCTTCAATATCCAGGACTGAAAGCTTCTTAATTTTATTTAAGAAGGATATTGATGGAGCAAATCCAGGAACTGTGACCAAAATCAAGAGGGAGTTAGAAAGCAAGGCACCCAAAGATTCACTCACTGGAGGGTATGGGGGTATGTAACATAGGAAAAAGAATTTTATAAAGGATATAGCATGAGTCTTCAAGTATTTGAAGGGCAGTCATGTGAAAGAGATTATATTATGTTTAGGCCCAGTGGCCAGGGTTAAAAAGCAAGAGCTTTAAATTGCAGCAAAAAAAAAAAAAGAAAGAAAGAAAAAGAAAAAAAAGAAAAAAGAAAAATTGCAGCAAAGATTTCAGAGAGATGGTACAGGAAATAGAGTGTTGAGCCTGAAGTCAGGAAGACTCAACTTCCTGAGTTCCAAACTGGCCTCAGATACTTAGTAGCTGAGAGATGCTGGGCAAGTCATTTAACCTTTTTTACCTAAGATTCCATATCTGTCGAAAGAGCTGGGGAAAAAAATGGCAAACCACTCCAGTATCACTGCCAAGAAAATCCCAAATGGGATCACGAAGAGTCAAACATAACTGAAATAACTGAACAAAAAAAAAAAAAAAAGGATTTCAAATCCACGTGAAGAAAAATGTCCTAATTAGAGCTATTCCAAAACTGAATGGGAACCCTCATCAGGGAGCTTTCCATCACTGGAGTCTTCCTGAAGACTGGAGGCAATGTTTGTAGATATTGTAAACAAATCTTTTGAGTTACAGGATAGACTGATAACCTGAGATGTTTTCTTAAGTTTGAGGTTCTGATTTTCTAGGCATTCATATCTCATTCTCTATTTTCCCTTATCTAATGGTTCTGGATAGATAGGAAACTGAATAAGTATAAGATCATTTTTCCCTTTGCCATTAATACAAAACTGAAGGCACTGCCCTGTAAACTGTCTGGCACACATCCAGTTGTGGTGCCCATAACAATGACAGTGAGGGGAAAACTGGCAAAGTAAGGGAAATTGAGGAGACCTCAAATGTTTCCATCCAACACAATTATTTCCTGTAAATATCTGGCATGAGACAGTTTCCCTTACAGACTAAGGAAGGAACATATAAATCCAAAATCTCCTGATCTAACCAGCAAAAATCCAGTTCATATCCTGACTTTGGAGATACTGATTATATTCCTATGCATTAAGAAATATAAAAGAATTAGGGAAGAGACTGAAGAAAATTAAACTTGTTAAGAGTTTTGTTTCTACATTAGTAGGGAAATTTAAGACCCAGACAAGATAAAATTGAGAAGTAGGGTGGCACAATGGCACAGTGCTGGGTCTAGAGTCAGGAAAACTTATCTTCCTGGGTTGAAGTGGCTCAGACATTTACTAGCTGGGTGATCCTGTGCAAATCACATAACCCTGTGTGCCTCAGTTTCCCCATCTGTCAAATGAGTTGGAGAGGGAAATCGCAAACCACTCCAGTATCTTTGTCAAGAAAACCCAAATGGGGTCAAAAAGAGTTGCCCATGACTGAAAAATTATTTAACAACTGAAAATATAAAATGAACTTCTAAATACAAATGAAATACACAAGTTTTCCATTTGGGTTTATTTCTTTTTATTTACAGTTTGTGTTCAATGCAAATCAATTCCATAACATTAGAGTAGTTACTATGAATCAAAGCATAAGGACACAAACACAATATACAAGAAACCCATAGTACAGCATACAAAATAGAGCATAAAGGAGTGTTCATTCACACACACAGCTTGGGACATTTCTTGCATGAGGAGGTTTCTGGGTTGGCTATTAAAGACAGCAAACTTTCTTTGCTTTTTATGAAGTTAGGATAATACAGTCATATTTGGATATCTCAAATCTAAGCAACAGTGTGTGACCATGTGAACCAAAAAAAAAAATTCTTTCAAAGATTTCAACATTGCAGTAATTGTGGGTGGTTTGGTTTGTTTTGTTTTGTTTTGTTTTTAAGCAGGAAAGCATAAATATCTGCTTCCCTAAGTGAGGCCAACTTTAGGCTTAATATCATATTCTATATCTAAAAATATTGAATGACAAGTCTCAGTTGTAAGCTACTTTGATTCACAAAGTTTTTTTTTTAAAAAAAGTATTTACAGAAATAGTATAAAAGATCTTGTGAACTTATGATGCAATTAAGCTCCCAGTCCTTACATTCCAAATACTCAATTTTCCTTGTTGTTTGGCTTTTACACACTTGCCTCTTAGAAATTTTGAAATAATCAACCTTCACAACAGATCATTTTCAAAACTGTTAGCTATTTGATGTATGCAGAAATAAAACAACATTTGAAAGTTATTCAAGAGGTCGTGTACTTCAAAAGTCTTTGGAATTAAGGAAAGCAAGGTAGCTAGTGAAATCTAACATTTTGTTAGATGAAGTAATGGGAATGTCTAGTTTTCTACAGAATATTAGGAAAGCCAATTTTACTCATTTTGCTTTCATTGTGGGGAGGTTCCAATCCATCACTGCTCTGGCACATGTCATTTGTGATATAGCAATTTAAATGCTATGTCAAATCCAAAGCCCCAGAGTAAATAATTTATCTCTTATGAGAATAGTGATACTTTAATGTTTTAAAACTTATCTAGAGTATATAGGCATTAAATTAGTACTGCTGAAACACATGGAGAATTTACTACCAAAGCTTGATGATGCTTCTTCCATCATCCATATAAATAGAAACATGGAAGCTGTTTATACCATCTAATCATTTTATGGCTAACGAACCAAAATGAAAACCAAGTCTCTTTTCCACACCCTTTTCCCTTTTCTGGATCAAGACAAAAATCTACCCTTTTGTTCCCAAAGTAGAGTTCTGGTTGTTCATATTTATTGAATTTTTAATCTTGAATTAAGTGGATGCCATCTCTCTTCAGTCATGCTCTTGGAAGTTCCAACTGGTTTGAACACTGAACTAAAAAGTCCAACATTGGTCAGTCCCATGAAATCATACAGATAGATCCTTCTCAAATTATGTATTCAACAGATGGGAAATTAGCCTGAGACCTTCCTTGGAACCAATATGTCAATAAATTTAAGTGTGAAATTAGAGTGGGTGGGGCCAAGACATTGACTGCAGGTTTTGTTTCCTTCTTTGCCACAATGACTAGTAGATGTAGCCATCTCAGATGGTTCAGGAAGATGGGTTAGGGAAGCATTGCTGTTGACTTGACTGAGTCTCTTAGCAGTAGAGATGTAGAACACAGAGGGAGAAGATGAAGAGGCTGGCAGTTGACTGCAGAGAATTTCCACTTCCTGTAGTAGTAGTAGTAGTAGTAGTAGTAGTAGTCGTAGTAGAAGAAGAAATAGTAGTCTTGTTTTGTGACTGTTTAGTTGTTGCCAGAATAGTAGTGCTCACTGAAGTGTTGTTTATACTTGGTATGGTGGTTGCATTTTGAGAATAAATCTGAAATATATTTGGAGGGGAAAAGGTAGATGGATAAATAAAAGATTCAATAATAGAAATTCAATCAAAATAGACAAAGTATGTACACATATGATGAAGTTACTTAATAAACCTCTTAATAACAGAATTGCTCGATTATATTCTCACTCAGTTTATTTATTTATTTTTCTTACTCATGACCTATGCCACAAGATTTGGGAGGGAAATCCACTCTGCAGTTAGAATTGAAGGGCTCCATTTTCTCCATGAGAGTTTTATAATTACCACCTCAAGTTATCCATATAAATACAGCATAAAATGAAGATATTCTAAGAATTACTAAGAGCCTTAGTTTGATTTTTACCTCTTTCATTTACTAGCAAGTCACTTAATTTCAATATTCCCATCTTTGAAATGTAAATAATGTTGGTCAGTCCAGTCTACCTCACTAGGTTGTTGTTAAGATCAAAGGAGTGCTTTGTACACAATAAATCAATATGTAAATGAAAGTTATTATTCATGATATTGATATTATTTTTAATTATACCAAAGTAGCACAACAAGCAAAATAGCAAATGATGAATTAATTATTTTCTAATTTTCAGTGTAGTGATCAATTCATTTGGCAATATATATCTTTCTGGGTTGTATTTGCTTAGACTACCTTTCACTTCTCCTTTATCAAAACTGAGGGAAGGTAATTGTAGTATATCATAAATAAATTGTTGCTATAGTGTACGTACACACACACACACACACACACACACACACACACACACACATACAGTGAAAGACATAAGTTTGAAGGGAAGCTCAGGTAACAAGCTTGACCATATCCATTGCTCATCTGCTTTTTACTGTGAGCAAATGTTAAGGATGTTTTCTCAAATGTGCCAAAACTTGTCCACTTGAAATCATGAAATTGTAATCTCTATTTAAAATAAACAAAACTTATATTTAGAGTTTCATCTGACTTGGGCACGTTTATAGATTCAAAGTGATTAAGAAACAGATGCCCAAGTATGACAAGTTCTAGTCAGTCAGACTAGAAAAATTGTTATTTCCCAAGTATGAAACATAGATCTAGGATCATATTGTCAGCATGTCATTGGTCCCCCTTTTAATGTCACTAAATGAACACCAGTGAGGCAGGTGATAATCTTTCCATTGTTGGGGAACAATGCCAGATCCTTGATTATTTCTGAGATAATATAGAAATTTTCATGACTCCGCCACTCAAGGCTTCCAATTACAGGAGGAAAAGTTTCTAGAGTCAGCTGGAAAACTATTGAGTACACTTTAATTATTTATTAATTAAACCATAAAAAATAGGTTTCTGGAACTGTCCAGTCACTCACTTTACATAAAAGGAAAGGCCCAGGACAAACAAGCCTTGTCCAAGTCCAAATAGTCAGTAGGAGCTACGAAGGGGACCAAGGTGCTTTCCATTACACACATATCAGGAGCATGTCTATTTAGTTATAAAGAAGATTAGCTCATTAAATAAGCATACAAGTTCCAACAAAAAATAATGATCTTGATCAAAAAGATTATCATCCTAGTTGATAATTCTTCTATGGCTCCTTGGAACAATGTTTTGTACTATAATAAATATCAAACAGACAAATAAGAAGTCTTTTCTCTGAAACCTGACATTTGTGAGTAAAGAGCTTTGTTCTCAAGTTTGGAACCCCTAAAGTGAATATTTTGAATTATTAGTGCTAATAGCATGTCTTTTATTTTAGCAGGTAATTTATTTCATTTATAAACCTGAATGTCTTACATAAATGTGTTATTACTATGATTCCTTCAAGTTTATAATACCATTCATTTCTTTAATATGCAATATTTCTTTCTAGAGATGAATTTACAGCCCTCAATGAATAGTCATGTACAATGCCCTAAGTACACTTTCTACTCACATTAGCTTAGGATGGTAATGTTAATGTTAGTTTAAAAAAATACTATTAGGCTTAAAAATTACTATCTGTTTATTAAAACCTTTTGTTTAAGAGAGAGAGAGAGAGAGAGAGAGAGAGAGAGAGAGAGAGAGAGAGA
>JAJPUD010005334.1:71164-107401 GCA_023553655.1 Myrmecobius fasciatus
GAGAGAGAGAGAGAGAGAGAGAGAGAGAGAGAGAGAGAGAGAGAGAGGAAGGCAGACAGGAACATTTCTGGAAACCTTTTCCCCTCCCCCACAGTAAAATTCTAATGCTCCCAGGGCAGAATCAGCAGCCAAGAGAAGGGAGAACAGAAATAACAATAGGTTACAGTTACCCAGGTCCTCAGAAGGGGGAGCTCAAAAGGCTTCACACAGACAGGCTTTCAACGAATGTTGTCCCGGGAGTGGACACAAGCAGGTGTCATATAAATGGCAAGAAACTATAAACCCACTTCTCCATTTTAGAAAAACTTAGCCAGTCTAGAGAATTCCGGGTAGACCCGGCTACCACACGCCAGAACACTCCAACTTTCTGCTCTCTTAGACTCCTGAATCGTTGACTTCCAGTTGTACACCAGGTTCTAGCCACCTCACCCTCAGCCCTCCACAATCACGGCTCCCAGACAGACTCAATAAGGGGGACCGTGGGCCAGGAAGGGGGAAGCCCAGCACAACCAAAACTACTAGCATCCTTCCCAAGGGAAGGGACTTGATTCCCAAGAAACCCTCCTGGGGAAAAAAAAAAAAACAGGATTAAGTAAGAGAGAAAAGGGATACACCATCCTCTTCAGAGCACCTGCTGGCACCCAGTCCAAACTCTCCCAAGACCATCCACTTACTTCACTGTCCCTTACATAGTCGTTAATGGACTTCTGGTGTAATTTTAAAGAATCGTACATCTTGGATTCAAAGGACTTGGATTTCAATACCAGTTCTGCTATTTAATTAGCTGTGAAATGAGGGACTAAAATCAGATTCTTTTCCTATCCCTATTACATCGTTTTGGGGATCGTCAGATTTCTCCACCCTACCATACCACACCCCGAAGCAGCCACCACAGTAGACAATACCTTGTAAATTTACATTTCACTTCCCTCTTAGGGTTTCCCGAGTTAGAGGTTCTCCCTAAACCATAACTGCTCGAGGGCAGAAAAGAGCTTGCTCCCTTCCCCACCTAGCTCGATTTGGTTTATTTCTATCTCCCTCTAAAAGAACACGATGCTTGACACAGTGCTGGCCACATAATAAACGTTCACTCAAACCCCTTTCAAGCTTGAACGATTCACCTGCAGCCTTCAAGCTTTGGTAAAGAGAAGGGCGGAAAAAAAGGGTAGAAGAGTCCTGCTGAGCTAAAGAGCGGAGAGTCAGTTTTTAAAAGGCTCAAAAACAGTCTAGGGTTAGGATTGGAGAAGGGTGGAAGGCAGAAGGGCAGGGGAAGGGCATCACCGATTGAAGGAGCAGGAAGATTCTGGTTAAATGCAGTTCAAGGCTAAGGAGAGTGGAATTGAGAGATGGGGCAGGCGGGGATTGAGTCACGGAAATGCCCACCCACTCCACTCCCTCCTCGTGGATCGGGCCAAACTAGGTTCAGTGTTGTTTTTCTAGGTGGCAGGTCAGGGAAGGAGCCAGAAGGAGAACAGTCTTCACTCACCCCCTCAGTTTCCCGGGAGGGGGGAAATTGGGGGGCGGGGGGGGAGAGGAGACGGTGAGGAAAGGGAACTGCAAAATTTCTGATGGTCCTCGGTCCCAAGGGCTATTTTGATGGGAGGGTTCCAGGGTCCCAGGTCGAGGTTTTATCCAAGCCGGTGCAAAAGCAAGCGTTTTCTGCTCAGGTTTGTGCGTGGGCGCGCGCGTTAACGCGCAGGGGCAGGGGTAAGGAGGACGGGGTCTTTGTGTGAGGGCTGACTGAGAAAGAAAGAATAGGGATTCCTCTGTGCAGTGGAAGAGGATCTTTCTTTGGGAACAGAAGGGGGCAGCCTCTGGGTAGTGGGGAGGGGTCTTCAAGAGGACTTCCTTCTCCTTAATGGCAGCCGGGTGAGGCTTCTTTCTTTGGGAGGTGAGGGGTTCGTTCGGAGGGGCAACGCTCTCTCCATATGGTAGCGAGCAGAGCCTGAGTGCATTGGCCCAGAGCTGGATGGGATGGGCAGGGTTGGGCGGAGCGGGGAGGAAGAGCAGGGTCTCTGGGGCAGTGAGTGGGGAATGGTCTCCAATCTGAAGCAAGGCAGGGTACAGCTCAGCCAGCACAGAAAGGGAGGGCATTGTTACTCCCAAGCGGTGAGTGTCGGGGTAGTAGGAAGGAAAGAGGAGGCTTCTCGTCGGGTATAGGGCATTGTCTGGGAAGACGGGGCGAACCTCGCTCAGTCTGGACGGAGTCTGGCGACAGAATAATCCTTCTCTGAATATGGGTTCTGCTTCTGCCCAGGTTACGGGGATAGGAGGAAAGAGATGGGAGGAGGGGGGGGAAGGAAGGAGTAAGAAAAGCTGAAGGGAGAGTCAATGTCCAGGTCCAAAGGCCCCACCCTGCTCCTCCCGCCCAGTACATCGCCGGAGATCCCTCTACAGCTTTATGCCTACAGTACGGTGCTCACCTGTACGGGTAACAGGACTGCCAGGAGCAGGAGCCCCAGACATAGTTTTGCCGCTATCGCTGTCCGCATGGCCGCTCTGTCGGTCGATCTAGACCCCCTCTCAGTGAGATGCAATACTATACTAACAGCTCCGCTCGGCAAGCGCGCTCCAAGTACTAAAGGAGTGTCTGATTCCAGACCCAGGCGTGCAGAGGAACTGAGCGCATCGCGGGCTTTATAAGCGAGGGGGGGAAAGACACAATAGCCGTGACGTGGCCTCTCCCGCTTCTTCCCTCCCCTCCCCTCTTCACTTCCCTCCCGCCCGCCCGTTTGCTCCTTTTTTCCTCGTCCCGCCTCTTCTCCCCACCCCCTCCCCTCTTTTCTTTTCCCTCGGGCGGTCTAAAAGCTGGGCTAACCCCTGGGCCCACAATCCTCAGCTCCCTGGTTTCGGGGCTCCTACAGCTTCCCCTCCCCCTTCCTTCTCCCCAGTCTCTGGGCCGAAGCTGCCTCCTCACTAGTAGTGGGCTACGGGTCGCCTGACATCTAGACTCCCGATGCCCTCCCTACCTGCCCTCCAGCCCACAGCCCTAGCCATAGCATTTCACAGATGTTTGTGTAGAATCGAGCAGGCTTAGGACAGGCTCCCACAAGCTCCAAGGAGACTCCCACATACCCACCCGAGGGGAGAAAATGCAAAAACCACACACGCAGCTGTAGGGTTTGGACTAACTTTTCTTTGTTCCCCCGAAACTGTCGTTTTCTCCCTCTATACCCTTCTTCAGGGGTACCCTCATTTATCCATAAATTTCTGACCCACATTGGATGAGAACTAAACTTCAGTTTACGTTTGTACATTTCTGGCTTTCGGAACCTTAGGGCAGGAATGGGACAGGGAGGGGGAGGGGCAAGGAACCCGGTTACCGAGTGAAAGAAATGCTCAAATATTTTCTTTCCAGTTAGAAGCTCAGCAACGTTTAGAGCAGAATTCCTTTGGATCCTCCAAACGTGGCTCCAATAAGCACGCTCTGGTGCTCTGAGGGAGAAGTGGTTCTGATCAAATTTAATTTTTTTTCTTGTCCTTAACCTGTCCCGACCAACGAGCTGCCTCAACCTTTTTCTCTCTTTTTCTCCCCTTTCCAACCCCTTTCCCCTTTCCATTGTTTTGTTTTCATTCAGACACACCAGGAGTCTGCAATTCCAGTTTTCAGAAACCTAGACTGGAGCAGGCTGATTCAATGTGGATGCTGAAAAAAGATGGGTTTCCGCTGCCCCACCTCAACCACTGGCGGCTGCTACCATTAAGTAATCTAAGTTTAAAAGACAGTATTTTAAAGTCCTTGTCTTCTTCGGACATAGCGCCACAAAAGGAACATTTTTGAGCGCAGTAGTGAAATTAAACCTGAGAACTCTTAAAATGTGACTACCCCCCAAAAAAGTATATATATGTGTGTGTGTGTGTGTGTGTGTGTGTGTATACACATATATGTATATATATACATACGTATGTATATATATATACACGAGAGAGAATATATGTGTGTATGTATATATATATATGACTAGGAATTTTAAAACTTGAATAGAATTGATTAGTAATTATCATGCTACTAAACCTTTCTAATTTAACTTTATATTCAGGAACTATATATCCTCTTAGCAACATTTGCCAGAATATGGTAGATGGCATCGTGGTTATTGGAAAGTATACAGAATATAAGTTAAAAATCCTGTCTCTGTCACATGCTATATGGCTGTGGGATAATTCATTTCATCTCTGGATGAAATGCATCTGTAAAACTAGGGCTTGGGGGGGGGTGATGTAGGGAAAGCCCCAAGTAGATAATCGCTAAAGTTACAAAACTTTGTAATGTAGAGAAGCTAGTCTCTACATTCCCTTATCAAAAATTAAACATTTTCATGACTACAGATGTATACATCGAGAATTTCTACTGCTTAATGAGGAAGTCCTATAGATTATAGAGACCTTAGACATTATATAATTCCAGCCCCACTCCCAAACCCCATTTGCAAATGTGGGACTTGAGGGACAGGTAATTGAAGTAATTAACTTAACACTCTTAATAAAATAGCATCGCCAAGATTCAAATGTGGGTTCTGACTCCAGATCCAGTATTCTGCCCACACCACACATTGTTGGGGTTTTTTTTAAGACGACTATAGTTCTCAACATCATATCTGAACATCTAGATGTTTTGTTTCAGCAACATTTTATTTTCTACCAAATACTCATAATAGCAGCAATTCTATTTTTAGGAGACTTGCTAAAGTGGTTTCAAATGGTTTCAAATTTACTTGATGATGGGATGGAGTTGATTAATTTTTAGTAACCCAATAACTTTCTGCCAGTTAAAATATGCTTTAAAGACATATAAGCTTTTACTATTCACAAGTCAAATTTCCTAATTTACAAACATCCACTGAATATACTATAAGGTGTAAGAAGTCCCTAATAAAGGGAAGAGGTTGAAAAATATCAACTCCCAGCTTTGTTATCTACAAAAACAGCTATACCCTTCAAGTTGTAAAAAGGTGCTGAAGCCCTAGAGAATCATAATGGGGGACTTTAGAAATCTTTTTCTTCAGCTTAGTTTTAATTTAGTCAGAACAAAAGCAGAGAGTGCTGCTGCCTTTACAGTTATTTCCAAGTTCCTCTTCAAAGGCCAGTTTAGTTTACAGTTTGGACTTACACTAGTATTTAAGAAAAAGGAAAGAGAGACAGAGACAGAGAGAGAGACACAGAGAGAGGGAGAGGCACTGGTAGGAGAGAGAGAAGTAAAGAGGGAAGGAAGGAGGGAAGGAAGAAGGTAAAAGGAAGGAGAAAAGAAAAGGAGTGAGGAAGGAAGGGAAGGAGGGAGGGAAAGGAAGGAAGAGAAAGAACTGAATCACAAAAAAAAAATTGAAAAGAAAGTTTTCCTAATATCTCTGGTTGTGGCAGGTGTCCAATAGACATACATCATTTTCTTCTCAGATGTTTCTTGTCCCAGCCTATCCTCTTCTCACTTCCCACCCACTTTTCTCTCCTCCAGTGCTTGAGGGTAGAAGGGAGTAGTTTGTTTTTCTCTCTTAGACCAGCAACATTCCATTGTAGACATCTAAGAATTCTAAGGTCTCTTCCCCATTCTGCTATAATCTCTTAGGATAAACTTCCAGTTTTCAATTCTTATAAAAAGTCATTAATATTATTTTTATTAAATGAGATTATCCTTATAGACTTACATATGCAGTATGAATTTGCATATATAGTTAGATATTTTAACTTCTCTGAATAATCTTGTACAAATTACTCAACTTCCTAGTACCCATTTTCTCACCAGTAAAACTGAGGAAGCAGCCAAAACATAAATCAGTTTAATAGGGTTATAATTTAACAAAAACTAAATACAATTATTGTGATGTTATAGATGATAGATATAGAAAGATAGATGGATAGATAGATTATATAAAAGCAATATCTATGAAACAGTCAAAATTCACTTGGCTTTAAATATATATCTATATAATTGCTTAACATCATCACTTTACTCAAAGTTATGTCATATAACTAACTAGTAGACTACATTTATTCTCACAACAATCCTCTTTTTAAAGGTAAAGAAATTTAGGATCAAAGAGGTTAGATAACCAGCCTCAGTTTCCATAGCCAGGCTATGAACTAGAGCTAAGTAGAACCCAAGTGTCCTGCCAAGTAGCCCCAGGCCTTTTCTGCTTCATTGTGCATATTTAAATATTTGATAGATCAACTATTTCATGTCAAGTTCACATGACACAAACATTGACATGATCCAACCTATAACACTAGTGCTAGTATCCAAATTCAAAAGGAAACAGAAGCAGTGTATGGAGATTTTTACTAGGCTCTTTTATCCTATTCTGCTTTATATATTTATGAAAATAGAGACTAAAAAATAGTGAAGCTGCTTAATGAAAATGAATTGTGCCTTTATTGTTCAAAGACAATACTCCATTAGTAAGGAAATTAAAGCAAAATAAGTAATGTTCTCATTTTTAGAGGGAAAGATGCAAAGAAGTAAATTATTTAGTGAATATTTATCTTTTATAACATGTACATTAAATAAAATAATTCAAAACAAGAGCAATGGATTTGAATTCAAAAGACCTTCAAATCTCAGCTTTCCCCCTTATTAGCTGTGTGTAAGTCACACACAGCTCAACTTTTGCATCAAATGAAAGTGTTGGAACAGATGGCTTCAAAAGTCTCCTCTAAAAAAAGAAAAAGAAAGAAATTTACATGATAACTGTATTATATATTTAAAAGGAATAGCAAGTAGATTTGTACTTTTCATGTGCAATCATCTTTTTTATTATACTGTTATGAAAATTCTTGCTTTATTCCATAAATTTAAAAACAAAATAAAATAAATGTGAAAAAATTGTCTCTTCTATATTAAGGACCCTATAAACCCTTCTATTTTTGTGCAGCAAAAAACTGATCAAGTTTCCTCATCTTTAAAAATCAGGATAACAATCAGCATACTACCCGTCTCACCTCCTTTTAGGAAGGAATTCCTTGGTTTGTAAACTGAAAAGTATTTTTTAGATGTCAGTTATTATAAGACATTATTAACATAAACAATTGGCTACACTAGAGTGTGCAATGTTAAGAGCACTAGATTTTGGAGCCAAAGAAGTTTCATTTAACAGCTTTATGAAGTGTTGACTAGTCATTGATCCCAATATTTCCCAGCCTCAGTTTTGTCATCTGCAGAGCAGAAATAATAATACACTCTCTACCTTATAGGGTAGCTTTGACAAAAATGTTTTCTTTGTAAAAATGCAAAGTACTATAATACAGAAGCTATTATTATAACCAACAACTCAATTCACATTGCCCCTAAAATAGGATATTTCAAAGTCCATTTCCTTTACCATATGGTCTTTTCTTATTGCTGTTCACAATATTTTTTTTTCTTTAATGTACTGCAGTGTTCTTGGCTAACTTTAAAAAAAATGAATTTCTTTCTTTTGGTCTTCTGGCTAAAAGCCATTACTGTCCTGAGAACTCTAGATTCCTCAAATGATTTAATGGCATAAAAGATTTTTTTAAGTTGATTTTCCATTTCTGACTAAAGAGACTCTATGTAGGGCTGTCTTTGTCTCTCTGTGTGTCTCCCTCTCTCTTTTTTCTTATCCCTTTCCCTCTCCCAATTGTTTCGTCTTTTCTCCCTTCCTCCTTTCTCTCCCTGTCCCTGTCCCTCCATCCTTCCTTCCTTCTCTCTCTCTCTCTCTCTCTCTCTCTGCTTCTGTCTGTCTGTCTGTCTGTCTTTCTTCTCTGTCTCTGTGTGTGTGTGTCTCTATCTCTGTCTGTTTCTGTATCTTTCTCTCTCCCCTTTTCACTTGTTCACCTTCTCAATAAGGAGGTGCTGCTATCTAGTGGCCAGTACCACTAGCTGCTACCTTCTTTGTTGTCTCTTAGAAGCGACAAGGGGATCCTGGGATTTGTGGCTGGTTAAAAAACAAAACAAACAAAAAAAAAAAAAACCCAACAACAAATCCACATAGTTCTTTGACTTGTTTTTGTATTTTTGGACTCTTGATTACTGCATATTCACTTAGATTATTTATATCTTAGAAATAAAAATCTGATGTAAATGAAAAAAAGAATGAGGGGGATAGAATTACTGTCCTCTAAATGCAAATTTCCTTTTTTTTTTTTGCAACACAAATTTTATTTGTGTTTAAAAGGGATTAAGAATAGAAAAGAAAGGAATTCTTCATTTCCATGTCTGATAGACTTATCCAAGTTTACTTTCTAGGTTTTCCCAGGCAAAATTGTGGAAAGAAGCCTCCAGTTCCACTCTACCTGTATTGGGCCAAAATGCCCCTTGCCTTGTACTTGGGGACATCAATCCTTTCCGGTGTTCCCAAGCACTCAGATTGCTATTAGAGTGGGGTTTAGCACAGTTACACCTACTAGATTTCCCCCTTAATTACCAAAAAGACCATTGTCACACCACAAAAGCAGAGGGATGCAGGCAAGACACCTGGATTTGAATCACAATTCTGACACTGGGACTTCTAGTAAGTCTTTTTACAATTCTGAAAAATGGAATTAACTAAGACTTGTACTTACCTATCTCTACAAACTCTTGCTTCCACTCCCACTAGGCCATCATTTGTATAGTTCTATGTGCCATTTCCCTTCCTTGGCCCAAGCTAACCTCCATATAATTCATCCTCTTTTTCCTCTTGGCAGCTTGGTGAAATAGTGGAGTGTTGGTCTGGAGAAAGAAAGAAATTGAGTTCAAATTTGAACTGTATGACCTTCAGCAAGTAGCCTAATGTCTTTCTGCCTCAGTTTCTTCAACTGTAAAATTAGGGAAGTAATAGACCATGCCGTGGTTATGAAAATCAGATGAGATATTTATAAAGCATTTGGTACATTTATTGTTCTTGAGTCATTCAATCATGTCTGACTCTTTGTGACCCCTTTTAGGATTTTGGCAAAGATATGGAATAGTTTGTCATTTCCTTCTCCAGCTCATTTTACATATGAGGAAACTGAGGCAAACAGGCTTAAGTGACTTGCTCAGTTTCATAGAGATAGTCAGTGTCTAAGGCTGGATTTAAATTCATGTCTTCTTGATTCCAGGCCTAGAGCTCTACCCACTACTGAGCCACCTAGCTGCCTCTATCTGGTATCTAGTAGGCACTTAATAAGTGTCTCTTTCCTTCCTCTTATAATTCCTATATTATTTCAGACTTATTTTGAAGTATTACCCAGGTACCATCTCCTGCATTTTTCTGATCTCCAAATGTTAGTATTTAAGTCTAGAAATTGGGATTCCTCTGTGTGTGTGTGTGTGTGTGTTTCTCCACCCAGAAATACATATATATATATAGGTAGATAGATAGATAGATATACTTTTATAATTTTTATATTTATAAATTTGTTTATACATTGTGTTATTCTGTTCTTTCCCCCACTGCTAATTAGAATGAAAATTGATTGAGGAAGGAATAATTTCTCTTTTGGGAAGACAATGTCTTAGTATTTAAGCACCTAACCCAGTACCTTACCCAAAGGAAGCATTAATAAATATTGTATTTGTTGAACTGAATTAGAAAGGTGACATAAGTAAAACACTTTGTAAACTTCCAAAAGCTGTATAAAAGTGACTCACTATTAAACCATGTCTGAATTTTAGTTGAGAAATATGTCACTGAACCAAGCACAGCATGAAGAATTGTAATGAATGAAATATTCATTGCTTTCCAGACAACCTGGTGGCCAGTTTCTTAGAACATGTGTTTGTTTGAAAATAAGCAAAAAGTATTTCAGAATTTTCCTTTGTAATCCTATGCATTTCATTATATACATTTAAAAACATGTTTCTGTGAAAGAATCCATGAGCCTCATTAGATTGCCAAATTGGTGCATGAAAGGTCAAGCCCTGAAAGGTCCAAAAAAGATTGACCTCTGGTCTAATTATTCATTTTACATGGAACTACATTACAGAGAGATGTTCTCATGTCACACAGGTTATAAGTATTTAAACCCAAGTTCTCTTTTCCATTACAAACTATCATTTTAAAAAGTGAAGACAATAAAAATTGAGTGCAACCAATACCCCACCAATAGCATCCAGACACCTCTACAAACTTATACATATAAATTAGTTTTTAAAATCACTCAGCTGATATCAATGCTAATATTGTACAATCTGACTGACTGTGACAAGTATGGGTAGGGGGAAAGCAGAATGAGGAGTGCCCAGGTTACACTCACAAGAAAAGGTTAGCCATGTTTAAAGTTTATGCTGAAAAATATCTCATTACTTGGATAGATCTGAGATGTTACTGGCCCAGACCCATACAGGTCCATCCCTCCTCAGTTTTGCAATGTTTCCTTCCATTTCTCCATTAATCTTATAGAGATGTTATGCTAGAAAACTTCCTGTGGACTTTTAAAAATTATTTCTTTGTGCCAATGTAAGTGCTTGATCTAGAGACAGGAAACCTGAGTTCAAATCCAACCTCAGACACTCTTGTGACTCAGAGCATGTCACAATCTGTTTTCTCTCATGTGTAAAATAATGATAACACCAGCTCACAAATTTATGTGAGGATAAAATGAGATCTTATTTACAAAACTAAAATATTCCATACATTTTAATTGTCATTATCCTTATTTCTTATTCTTGATGATTAATTATTCTATCTATTATCTCAATCTATCTGGTCAATCTGCCTCTTTTGAGGATCCTTTATGATCTTGTATGTCATTTGTCCCACACAATTCACCCCTAGTGATACACCACAACCTCTTTATACCCATCATATACCTTTCTAGTGTATTTTGATAAATTTGAGTTGTGATTATTTGAGCTGTCTATGACTTAATTAAATCTTTAAGAGATCTTTGGGCTGAAAAACCCATCATCTTGCAATCAGATTAGCAACAGACAGACATCCCCTCACTGGGGATATAATTTAAAATCTTTCCAACTTGATAAGTCTTACTGAACTTTGTATTTTCCTAACATAGGCTTTGAGAACCCTGGGATCACTTCCACACCATGATGAGTGATCATAATATGACTCAGGTGGGGATAAGTAGTATTACTGAGAAATTATTCCTATTAAAAGGTAAACTCTCTTCCTCCTGTTTATTTGTGATTCAGCCCAATAGCAACTTGCACTCATTTATATGTAGCTAGAATTCTACATGACTCAGGAATCCCTCACAGTCTCCCATGTGGGAGTAATCAGAGTTATGCAAATATTACCTTTATCCAGTGTATTTTCAACTAGTCAGACCAGGCACAAACCAAAAACTAAATAGCGAAGCTTTTAATTAGGACAAAATATCAAAGTAAATAATAAGGGGAAATCAAATAATTGAATCATTCTCTTTATCCGATATACAGTATATCCCAATATCTTAAAGATTCCTGTTCTGATGGGCAAAAGAACATTCCCTAGAAAAATCACATTCCTAAATTATAACACAGCTGCAATTCTTCTCCTCTCCCAACGATTATACTTGCCGGGGCAGTCCTTTGCAAAGCTGTTTGCCGCTTCTCTGCTGAGCCATTACTGCCATCTACTGGATTTGTTGTCTGATGTTTTTTTCCACAAAAGGAATATTATTCTTTTCTAAGACTGCCCAAAGATCTAATAACTGGAGATGTGTGGAATCAGAGCCATAACTAGAGGTGGGCCACTGGAGCTTTGCTCCAGGGAGAAAACATGGGGAAAGGTATCACTTCTTTAAGGAATCTTCTCCCCAAGAATAAGGAAAAGAAGGAAGAGCTTAAATTCCCATAGGATTTACCCTGGGGAAAAAGGGCAAATTAATTGAGATTAACTAGCTGGTAGAAAGCTTCATAGACCACAGAATGATCATATAGGTGGGTAATTATAATATTTGGGACACTCCAGAGACAAGTAAGGTAAAAGGGAGGCAGTACTCTAAAAATGGAGCAGGAAGGGTAATCATCACATCTTCAGTTCATACAAAAGGATATCTCAGGGAACTGTAAGGTCCTTCTCTCAGCCTCCCTTCCCACCATTTGTTCATTTCCCTTACTAACTATATAGTCAACTGATATGTTAGAGTAAGAATACCTTTCATCTCCCATTGTGTTCCTGACAGCTAACCTAGGAGCCATTCAAATTCCTCAGAAATTATGACTGTAAACTTCAAGGAGACACTTAGAAATCCTAAGAGAGGAGAGGGAGCATCTGTATATCTTTTCTCTTTCTGCTACTGGTGTTTCCATTAAAATAGTAAAAGTTTACAAATTTCTTTAATCACGCAAAAATCTTCTGAAATAGGAAAGTACCATTTTACAAAAAAACTGGAATCAAAGAGATCAGGGGACTAGCTCAAGGTCACTCCCATTGTTCAACTAGTCTTCCAATCCAAATTTTACGGTTGATAGATCAATCATCATTCATTAAGCATATTCCAGGCATTGTACTAGGTGTTGGAGATACCAAAAAAAATTTTTTTAATCCCTGTCTTCAGAAAAATTGCATTTTATCAAGAGAGATAATATATACATGGATACATACAAAAAATGTCGAGCACTGGAGTCTAAAAGACATGGCTTTCTGAGTTCAAATCTGGCCTCAAACACTGTAGGGCAAATCACTCAACTCTGTTTGCCTCAGTTTCCTCATCTGTAGAGTGAGCTAGAAAAGGAATGATAAACCATTCCAATATCTTTGCCAAGAAAACCCCAAAAGGGGTCACAAAGACTCAGTCATGATTAAATAACTAAACAGACCCAGTGTATCCACAGCACCTACTACAGCTTCTTGAAGCCACAGATGAGAATTGGGTGAATTAAGTAAACACTAAAGATGGAAAGCAGCCTTGTACAAGGCTCACACCAGAGGTACTAGTCTGCTCTGAACACATTCCTCTTCCCAGAGGACCTACTTTCCACTTTACTTGCCTGTGGCAAGTTGGCTCTAAAGAATACTTCATTTGGAAATCAGCTTGAACTAATGGAAAATTATATGTATGTATTATCAGTTAGGACCATAGAGAAGGTAATCAAAAATCATCCAGCATCCCGCATGTTACTGTTATGTCCTGGGTTCTTTTATTAATTAAGATGAGTCACTTAGAGGCTCAGATCCCACCTACTAGCTGTTCTTTTTTTCTAGGTCCAGTGGGTTGTTTCAATCACTCAAAACCAGGGGTATACTAGTTTAACAACAGGTTCTAAAAAATATATATTAAGTTTAATATGCACTATTAACATTTTCTCCATTATTTTCTTAAGTCTAGACAATCAATGAAAATAATAAATCAAGCACTGATTTGTAGCATTTACCAATTTCCAAGATGTAAATGCTCATGCTGAAAATTTAACAATCATTTTTCAGAAACTAGTATAAGATAGATCTAATACATTTCCACTTGAAACACAAGATCATGAATAGTAAGTAAAATTAGTGAAAAGATGGCAAAATCAAGACATTATACTGGTCAATATATCATGTACATATTTAAGAAAAAAATTAAAAAAATGTTTTTCATCTGTGTTCAACTCTTCATGACCCCATTTTGGGGTTTTCTTGGCAAAGATACTAGAATGATTTACCATTTTCCTCTCCTCATTTTACAGATGAGAAAATTGAGACAGAGTTAAGTAACTTGCTCAGGATCACACAGCTAGTAAGTGTCTAAGGGTGGATTTGAACTCATGAAGATGAGTATTCTGAATTCCAAGCTTTATCCATTATGCCATTTATGTGCCAATAATAAGATCAGCTTATAGCATAAAAACATGAAATTCTAAACTCTTTAGTTTTAACCCCAAGGCAAACATCCCCCTTTATATTGGAATCCATTTATGCTTTCTTCAGTTTCCTGAACTGCAAGATAAAGAGATGACCAGGTAATGCCCATCTTCATACACAATAGGAGCAGGAAACTAAAATTGTGATATCAATTAACTCAAACAGTTGCTGTAGTTTGAAGTTCCCTTTTGTTCTGTATATATTGATTTTAGGTACTTTTCTTTCTGATTGATTTTTTTTGTGCAGCAAGAGAATTGTATAAATATGTTTACACATGTTGGATTTAACATATATTTTAACATGTATAACATATATTGGATTGCTTGCTATATAGGGGAGGAGTGGAGGGAAAGAGGGGAAAATCTGAAACACAAGACTATACAAGGGTCAATGTTGAAAAATTATGCAAATGTTTTGAAAATAAAAAGTTTTTTAAAAAAGAAAAGAATTATCCCCTAAATAATAGTTGTGACATGTAATTGGTCTGGTTCTCTTCATCACCCTTTTAAATGAACTTATTGTGGTATATGGTATCCCCTTTTCCTATTGCTGGTCAATACAGCGTGTGTTAATTACCACAAACTTTGCCTCTAATCCATTTCCTTCTCCCCTAGTCCATACTTCCTAGACACAGTCTGTCCAGGCAACCTACTAATGTTGCTTATAGCAAGATCTGCATTCCTTTGCAGTACAATTAGTGCAACCAGGAGTTCTCCAACTATACCCAAACTGTGCCTGTGTAACTCTTTTTTGTGATGGCAAGGTACTGGAAATTGAGATGGATGCCCATCAATTGGTGAATGGGTGAATAATTTGTGGTATTTGAATATAATGGAATACTATTGTTCTATAAGAAATGATGAGCAGGTTGATTTCAGAAAAGCCTGGAAAGATTTACATGAACTGATGCTGAGTGAAGTGAGTAGAACAAAAAAAAAAAAAAACATTATATACAGTAACAGCAAGATTGTGTGATGACCAACTTGGCTCTTCTCAGCAATGCATTAATCCACACAATTCTAATAGATTTAGGATTGGAAATGTCATACACATACAGAGAAAGAGCCATGGGCATTGAAGCAAATTGAAGCATACTATTTTCACTTTTTTGTAATTTTTTCTTTCTCATTGTTTTACTGTTTTGATTTTTCTTTTACAACATGAGAAATATGGAAGTGTTTAAAATGACAATTATATATATATATATATATATATATATAATCTATACCAGTCTGTTTGCTGTCTTGGGAAGGGAGAAGGGAAGGAAGAGAGAGAGAAAAAAAATTGGAACAATAACCAAGGAGTTCCCCAGATAAGATGTTACTGACTAAAGAACAAAGGGAGATTTTTTTTTCTGTTGCTGCCTTGTCTCAATCTCTGTCTCTCTCTTCCACTTATTTTTTAAAATAATATTTTATTTTTCCCCAATTACATTTTCTTTAACAATTTCTTTAACATTTAAAATTTTCAAATTCTCTCCTCTCCCTTAGCCAATAAGCAATTTTATGTAGATTATACATGGGAAATCATGTTAAAACATATTTTCTTATTAATCATCATATAGGAGAGAGACAGACAGAAAGACAGACAGAGAAACAAGGACAGAGAGACAGAGACAAACAGACATAGTATGCTTCCATCTGCATTCAGATTCTCTCAGTTCTTTCTCTGGAGGCATTTTCATGAATTATTGGGATTGCTTTAGATCATTGTATTTCTGAGAATAATTAAATCATTCACAGTTTTTCGTTGTACAATATTGCTGTTACTGTGTACAATGTTCTCCTGGTTCTGCTCACTTTACTCTTTATTAGTTCATGTAAGTCTTTCCAGATTTTTTTGAAATCATCCTGCTTGTCATTTCTTATAGCACAATAATATTGCATTACAATCATATATGCCACAACTTGTTCAGCCATCCCCAAATTTTTAAGCATCTCATCAATTTCCAATTTTTAGCTCTCCAAAGAGTTATTATAAATACCCTCATACAAATAGGTCCTTCCCCGACCCTTTTTTTAAATCTCTTAAAGATACAGACCTAGTAGTGGTACTGCTGATACAAGGGTATACACAGTTTTATATCCCTTTGAGCATAGTTTCAAATCATCTTCTACAATGTTGGGATCAATTTATAATTTCACCATCACTGCATTAGTGGGCTAATTTCCCCACAGCTCCTCTAAGATTTATCATTTTCCTTTTCTGATATATTAGCCAATCTTCTAGGGATGGAATGATACCTCCGAATTGTTTTAATTTGCATTTCTCTAATCAGTAGTGATGTAGAGCATTTTTATATGACTATAAATAGCTTTTATTTCTGGTTGAAAATTGTCTGTTCATATCTTTTTGCTATTAACTAATTGTAGTATGACTTGCATTTTTATAAATTTGATTCAGTTCTCTATACTTTTAAGAAATGAGGCTTTTAGCAGAGATACTTGTTTTTAAAAATTCCAGTTTTAAATTTTGATTGCATTGGTTTTGTTTGTGCCAAAAAAATGTTTAATTTAATATAAACAAAATTATCCACTTTATATATCCTAATGCTCTCTGTCTATTGTCTGGTCCTAAATCCTTCCCTTGTGTTGAGGGCCACAGAAAGTGGGGAACCTGGGCGAGGAATAAAACTCTTTAGTCCAGTAAGGAACCCTGCTGACATATCTGAGTTAATTCTCCATCCCTCCTAAGGGCACCTCGACCTTCCTGAGAAGTCAGAGTACAACTAGTGTTGTACTTGAAGCAGAGTTATGTTGATGTGGCAAGGAAACATCTGCCCATAATAGCAAGTTGTTTTTATGGTTGGCCATGGGCAGTATCTTATGGTTGGCACATGCACAGTATTCTGTAGTTAGCACAAGTACAGTATCCTATGGTTATGCAAGTGCATTATGTAGACATAGGGTATATAAGGGTTTCCTTGAATAAATGGACTCTGCCTGAATATCCTCCTGAGTCCAGCCTCTTCACTCCTCACCCAAGATCAGGGTTCAGAATGGTACCAAAGTCATCCTGTGAGCAGATCAGGACATCCTTATCCATAGATCAAGCAAGTAAAATATTCTATGCTCCCTTAATTTCCTTATAGTGTCACCTTTTATATCATTCTCTTCTACTTTCAATCTCTTTGCACCTAATGCTTATTATGTATCTCATACACAAATTCTTAGGAAGTTACTTTTAGGACCCACATACTTCAGCATATAGTTCTCTGGGAAATTTAGTGTTCCAGGAGTACTTGCCTACTCTAACCAAGGTCTCCAACTTTTGTACATATACACATATACCTTTCTATTTGAAATGTATATAGAATCATAGAATCATTTAGGTCATTTATTTCCATTCATACCTGAAGCATTCTCACATAACCCAAGTTCCTCTATTTCTAAGACTTTCTTTAAGATGAGTTGAAAGCCAGTCAAAGCATTATGCATATAAGGACTCTATGGAAGTAAAAAAAAATGGAGGAGCACTGACTTGAATATTTCTATGTCAAAACAGCACATAATAAAATATTAAAAGAATGATACATTTAATATCTTGTTATACTAATTTCCAAACAGGAACAGAATCTCCCTGTAAGTTCTTTCAGTCTTTATAGAATTCTTTCTAAATCTGTTAACTAACTTGTTCCAAGACACTAACCATTAAGTAACATGGAAACCAGATGTAGTATACCATATTTTCCACGATCATTTGTAGATATTATTCTCACCAAAGCAAGAAGTGTTCTGGGATATTAAGCTATTAGGATGAAGCCAAATGCTTTAGATTAGCTAGACTGCTAGCTAAAGATAAAATTCTCTTTTGAGAGTCTTAGCTCTAGATAAAGAGATTTTTCTATATCTAGAAGTTCACTATGCTAAAATTATATTAAAATTTATTCTTACATATTGCCATTAACAAAATTCAAATCCATAAGGATAAAAAATGATTCTACATAAAATATAAACTCCATAATTTAACTTAGTTTTCTAAATATGCATATGAAATTGAAGAATAAGAAAAATATCCTATTTGCCTTCATATCCCCTCCCAAATTGATTCCGTGTATTTTTCTAGATTTTATGGCCAGTATTATTTTTCTGCATACCTATACTAATGTGTTTATTGTTATTCAATGCATGTATTGTTATTCAGAGTCTCCTTTCTTCATTTTTCATCATTTCCTATAAGTCCTCTCATATTTCTTTGTAGTCTTTATAATTGTAGCTCCTTTGGGTAAAATAATGTACAATAAGTTCATGTATCATAGTTTGTTTATTCCCCAGTTTTTGATATATATGTTGTTGTCTGTGATATTATTAACAATATAAATATATTTATACATGTCAAAGGGGTGATCTGGGGAACTCCTTGAAGCATATGCTTCTCTTCTTTTTTTTTTTTTTAGATTTCAATTTATTTTGCTGAGGCAATTGGGGTTAAGTGACTTGCCCAAGGTCACACAGCTAGAAAGTATTAAGTGTCTGAAGCCAGATTTGAAGTCAGGTCCTCCTGACTTCAGGGCTGTTACTCTATCCACTGTGCCACCTAGATGCCCCTTTTTTTAATTATTTTTTTGCATTTGTTCCTCTTTTTAAAGCCCCTCCACTTAAAGCATGCATGCCCAGTTCCATGATAGATAACCCCTATATAAATATTGGATTTTTCCTTTTGAGTAGTTAGTATTGGGATCATCTGGTCTAAAGAGCACAAATAATTTTTAACTCATATGTAATGTGGTCGTATTGCTTTCCAAAAAATTATACAGATTCATAAATCCAAAAGCAAAGTAACAGTGCACTTGTTTCTCGATAAGCTTGCCAACATTTAATTTTTTGGGTTTTTTTTTAAACTATCTTTACTTCATGATGGGACAAGGAACAATAGATCATTTACAAACTTGAAGTACTTTAAGGGAGAATAGGCTTTAGGGGTAGGCATTCTAAATGTTCAGAGGGCAATATAAGAGCATTATATTTCTTGAAGCAATAGGATTTAGGAGAGAAAAAAAAGATATAGAAAGGCAAATGGGTAGGATCCAGAGACATTTTTCAATTTGCCTAGAGATGGTATGTTCTCTTTTCCCAGAGGCCAAGAATAGGCTTCACTAAATTCTTAATATATTCTTTCCCGTTTCCTGTACTTAGAGCCTACCATATCTTCATCAAGGACCTGTGTACACAGTGGGATGATATGGAAATCTGATGTTGTGATGAAGATATTTCTTATCAGAGGATTGTTTCTTAAATTCCAGTCAATCAACATGTTGATATTTGCCTAAGGAATTGTGCAAAAATCAAGGTCTTGCAACACATAATGGCATTCAGCTATGGAAATCCTCAGACAACATAAATAAGCTAATAAATAAGTACATATCTACTGACTTTTAGCTAGCCAGGATCAGGACCTTTGTCCTAAGCTCTTATCTAACAGGGTTTAAATGTCCTTCTACCTCATATGTAATGTCTGATTGCCATTCTATACTCATTCTGAACCATTTTTTAAGGGATACCCTTTCTCAACAAATCACCAATATTTACTTAAGGTCTGAATTCTGTCCCCACCATTTTTCTCAAATTGGAGATTCTTTTAGATCTCCCATGCAAATTAGTGAGAGAGGTGAAAGTCAAAGGAATACAAACCTCCAAAATGGAGTTACATCAAGGCCTTATCTTCCAATTCAATCATCTCAATCCTTTGTTCCAAATTCCATCCTCTAATATATATGTGTATCTAGTGGAAAGTAAATAGTATTTGAATTTGAGTTGATAAATAGTTGGCACCTGGACACCTGAACCAGTTGGCTCTGATGACCCCAAATTTCTAGCTGTTGATAAAACTTTGGATAATAAAATCTGAACTCAATGTGCTTTGTGAAAATACATTCCTTGGACTTCCAGCCAAGATGGCTGCCTAAACAGAGGCAGACCATCCAGCTCACATACACTTTCTCCAGACAAATTCTGAAATTTATAACAGACTGAATAATTATTTTGTCCCATAATTTCAAAAAAGTAAGGCAGAAGCCCAAGAGCAAGAGGAAAGGGAGCTGTCAATAATGTTAGTGCCAGAATGAGCTGGTAGCCTCCCAAAACAACCAAGATGAGCCAGAGATATATGTATATTGCAAGGTTCTATGATCAGAGGCAACAGAGTACAAAACTCCCCAAAGAAAACCTAGGGTGATTAAAAAGACCAATGTAAGTGTCTTTGAAAGGCAACAACTCCCAAAGTCACATCACCCCAGCTACCAGGAGCTCCAAAGTCTCTAGCACTCTATCTTGAGAAATCACAAAAGACCTTGAAGATCCAATACACAGCCCTTAAAGATCTGGAGCTCCTTAAACCTAGTAGTTAGAAGTTGACATAAGAAGTTAGGTGAGCCCAAGTGAGACCAACAGGGAAAACCCCACCATCCAGGGAATGAATAGCAAGAGATGGAATCTTGGCCCTGGATGAAAAGTTTCATTTCAGGACTTATAGCATGAATAAACTAAGCAAGATGCTAACCAGAATAAAAATTTTGGTCTAAAAGGAAAGAGTAACTTTGCAATAAATGCAAGCAGAAAGTCAAAGAAAAAGTTTATTTTCAGCAAGGACTTCATGAATATGTAAAAAGAAATAAAACAAGAGATGAAAAATAAAATTTAAATTCTAGAGGAAAGAATTAGAAGAAAAAGAAATAGCTTAGAAGAGAAAGTATAATAAACCTGAGCTAAACCAAAATCAATGATTCTATGATCCTGAACTAAATATTAGGAAGAAATCAAAAGATTTTTTAAAAAGCAGAAAATTTAAGATATTTTATATCAAAACAACTGATCTAGAAAATATGTGAAGGAATGATACTTTAAAAACCATAGGATTCTTCAAAAATCCTGACTTAAAAAAAAACAAACCTGAATACTATAGTTTAAGATATCATAAATGAAAACTTCCCAGATCTATTAGAACTAAAGGGCAATGGTAGAAATAACAGCAAGAATACTAAATATTTCTAAAAACCTCCTGAAAGAATCCTCCAAAACAAGTCCCAAGAATGTCCTAGCCAAAATTCAGAGGCCCCATGTCAAAGAAAAAATCCTGAAAGGATCCTGAAAACAGGAGTTCAAGTACCAATCAAACAGTTGGAATTTCATAAGATCTAGTAGTTTCCATTATAAATGAGAGGACATCTTAGAATACAGTAATTCAGAAGGCAAAAAATATAGAATTACAACCAAAAATATTTAACTTTGTAAAAGGGAGTATAATTCTACAGGGAGAAAATATGTCTTTAATAATAAAAAAAGACTTTCAAGAATGTGATTAGTCAGAGCTGTTCTTTTCATCATAAATGCTTATATGTTACTCCCCTTCATACACTATCTGAAAATGAAGAGAAACCTGTCACATATTATCAATGTGATCTTAAAAACCATTCATTTAATATCTCTAAGACTCAGTTTCCTCATCTGTAAAATGGGCTTTCAGTACTAGATGACCTCTATGCTCCTATCCAGGTATAAATCTAGGCTCCTATGAACTGTGTACTTTTGTATAAGTAAAGTTGTCTTTTGTAGTTTATATTCATGCTAAAAAAAATCATTTTTGTGTAGCAAAGAGGCAATACAGTTAGAGGATGCTGCTGTTTGCTGCAGGATGATTTCTCCTCAAAACCCTGATTTCTATCTAATATTTATTTAGATAAATATGTTGCTCACTATTCACAATTATTTCATGTGTGGCTAGTATTTGTTGTAAGGAAATGAAGCTAGCTTTCTTTCAGAGAGATCAAGAAAAGTGACTTTTATTGTGAACCTATAAAGAACAACATATGCCTAGACTATAAGTACCTGAAGTATAATTGATAGATAAATTTCTGGCCTAAAATCCCTTTTGGAGATAGGAGAGGGAAAGGATGAGTTCCTAGTCATGACTGTCTACCTGTCCCTCTCTCTGCTAGGCTTGTTGGCAGTGCATTCAAAACCCTCTCAAACTCTCCAAATTGGCTGAACTCCCAGTCTCTCTTGAAACAGGGTAGAACAGATGCCAAATCAGATATCCATCTACCCTTGCCATAGATAAGCTAGTCAATCTATATTAGGCTCATCCATAGTTGAACTAATTAGGTGTTAATTTGTCCATATGTATTAATTACAAGGATTCTATTTTAGACATATTGAGTTTGGGAAGTCAACCAGATATCTAGTTCAAAATATCCAATTGGAGATGAGAAACTGAAGCTCAGGATGAAAACTGGGGCTGGATATATAGATCTGAGAATTATCTGCATGGAAATAGTTGAACCATGGAAGCTGATAAGATCACCAAAAGAGTATGGAAAAAGAAAAAAAGAGTCTGGGACAGAGCCTTGGCAAACATCCATCTGCCAAGGAGGGGAAGGGCAAGGATGATGATTCAACAAAGGAGACTGAGAAGAAACAACCAGCTAGACTGTAAGAGAACCAGGAGAGAGCAATGGAGAAATCCCTTGGAGAAAACATAGAGGGAAGTTATCAAACTATGCATACCCTTTGACCCAGCAGTGTTTCTATTGGGCTTATATCCCAAAGAAATCATAAAAGAAGGAAAGGGCCCCACGTGTGCAAGAATGTTTGTGGCAGCTCTTTTTGTAGTGGCTGGAAACTGGAAATTGAATGGATGCCCATCAATTGGAGAATGGCTGAATAAATTATGGTATATGAATGTTATGGAATATTATTGCTCTGTAAGAAACGACCAGCAGGATGATTTCAGAGAGGCCTGGAGAGACTTGCATGAACTGATGCTCAGTGAAGTGAGCAGAACCAGGAGATCATTATTCACAGCAACAACAATACTATATGAGGATCAGTTCTAATGGACATAACTCTCTTCAACAATGTAATGCTTCAAACCAATTCCAATTGTTCGGTGAAGAGAGCCACATACACCCAGAGAGAGGGATGTGAAATGTGGACCACAACATAACATTTTCATGTTCTCTATTGAGGTTTGCTTGCATTGTATTTCCTTTATCGGATTATTCTTTCTTATAGATATGATTTCTCCTGCACAAAAAATGATGTGTGGCAATAACTATACATATATTCGATTTCTTAAGTATTCTAACATAATTATCATGTAGTGGATATCCTGCCATCTAGGGGAGGGGTGGGGAGTAGGGGGGAAAAATTTGTAACAGAAAGCTTTGTAAGGGTTAATGTTTAGGAATTACCCATACATATGTTTTGCAAATAAAAAGTATTAATAAATAAAATAAAAATAAAAATAAATTTTAAAAAGAGAGAAAGCATAGAGGGGAAGAGGGCCTCAATACTGTGAAATGGATAAGATAGACCAAGAAGGAGGAGGACTTTTAAAAAGCCTTAAGATTTGGCAGTTAAGAGATCACTAAAGAATTTTCAGGTAAGGGATGAGATTAGATGCCAGGGTACAAGGAATTCTGATTTCCCCATGCTGGATCATATCCCCCTGAATAATTTAACATTAACCTTCAACTTTTAGTTAATTCAGAGCCTAGAATATAATTTTCCAATTTTCTCTCCTTTAAAACTGTACATTTAAAAAGAATGCAATGTATGATTCAAGCAGAATGTGGAAAAATCCCAGTTTCCTCCTGATTAATTGTATTAGTCTCTAGCACACATCGATGCCATTAGTGACTATTAATTAGAAATAAAGGATGTAGCCTAGGCTTTGCAGCATTAATCAGAAATAACACACACAACACAATGAATAAACAAATAATTCAAAATAATTAGCATTTATTCGCTGAATGTATAGCTGTCGGTGACTAATAAGGAAGTTTAAAATAACTAGTGCTTAATTTGCAATTGCATTTTCCCTTTAATTGCATCTGCCACCTGCTGTTAATTTGAACAAAATAAAACCGGAGGGCAGCATCCAAAGGCAGAGAGATAAAGCCAACTTTCAACAGAAATTGTAAAACAGCTTCACCCATTTTTCAAAACAGGGTGAATCGTTTTTCCAGGAGGGGCAAACTATTTCCCAATTAGATAGTATGTCAAGTAAATGAGCCAGGTGTTACTCAGAATGCATCAAGCTCCCTAAAGCAAGGTGAGAGCGCCCAGGCTGGATGACCTCTTTTCTCCCAAAAACTGTTACTTGTTTCAATGCTGAATATTAAAATTGAATAATTTTGCAGAAATCTGGCTAATGTGTCTGAAGTAGTAATCTCATATATATATATGGGAATTTCAGTCACAAAAGAATTACACATGTATGTATGGTTACCCCAAAAAAAGGATGAGGAATCCAAGGGAGAAAAGTTTGTGGGACTAAATCTGTTATCTGACTTCAAACTTCAAACCAGAACTTGCCCTGACTATTCATCAGGGTCAGATTTTCTCTAGTAGGGAAGGAAAAATGGGTTGTGGCAGCTATCAGTAGAGATAAAATCATTGATTTTTGAATCAATGGTCAAGTAAGGTAATTTTGATCAGCTCTGCCTCACTGAAATCTGATTCATGTGCAAGTCAGTCTATCACCCTTGTGATGTCATTGTCTTTTTTGAGAATGAAGGACAAACAACAATGATAATTTTGATCAAGGGCTATCTGGAAAAAACATTGAAAAGTCATTCCCTAGCTCCAAACCATTCCTAATTGTTATTTAGGCAGTAGCAGGAAGTAGAGAGTGAAGGGATTATATCCAAAACAATCATCTCAATTTTCCATTTGGTTATGTCAGTGAAAATCTTACCTAAGAATCCTTATGTCCTCATTTGCAAAACAGGAGTGCTTAACTCAGAGGGTTCTCATGAAGAATGCTTTGCAATCAACCAATAGGGACTTATTAAGTTTGGTACTAAATTAGACACTGTAGAGGGCCAGTATTGAATAAGTCCATGAGCAGCAAGAGTCGGGTCCAGGGATTACTTGAGACCTACTCTCTGTTAAAGTAAACTATTCAAACTATATCTCCTCACCATCTTTCTAACAATTGTAAAGACATACTTGGTAAATTTAGGATAATCTTGACATGAGCAAGGTATTTTAACTATACAATAAATCAAAGACAAAACTGGTATAAATACATTAGTATAATTTCTGTTCTGTGTTGATAAATATCACAACTATTTACAATTCTGTTGATGTTGATGAGCATCACAACTATGTTATTTGCCATTCTGTGTTGATAAGCATTTTTGATATTGACAGTTAAGGTGAATATGGAAATGCTCTGGAAGGAATGTGATGAATGAAAGTAGCTAGTAATTTTGTAACGAGATATATAAACACTGATACTCAGATTAATAAATTGCAAAGCACATCTTCTGCCTGCACACTCTAATTATTTCACTGGAGCTGGACTCCAAGAAGACACTGGTGATATATAGACAAAATGAAATAATTCCTTTCCTCATGAAGCATGCCTTCTATTGGGGTACACATATATAAACACACATATTAGTGTATAATAAATGCATACATCTATATATATATATATATATATATATTATAATCTATTCTAAGAACACGAATAAAATTGATTTATATATGTATCTTTTTTTCTCTGTGGGTAAGTATAACATTTACCTATGGCTATGATGGCTTACATGATTCCTCCATAATGATAGAGGACTCCTCAATAATGTGAACCTCTAAATCTTGCAGTGTAGTCATTTCTGTTTGAATTCTTGACTATAACATTTGCTTTTCTGTAGGGAATAAATAGCATAATTCAAGAGCACCATAGTAGAATGGGTAAGAGCATTGAACTAATATATAGTTAATAAGAATGTTGTTCTGCTACTTTCTAACTGTGAGACATTCAATAGTCTAGGTTTTGACTTCCTTATTTACAAAACTGGAAGGTGGGGTAAACCAAATGTTCTCTGAGGTACTCTGTATCTCTAACATCCTATGATTCTATGAGTCCCAGGGGAATTTATTCATTTCAGTTGTGTCCAACTCTTTACGACTTATTTGGGGTTTTCTTGACAAGAGGTGCTGGAGTGGTTTACCATTTCCTTTTCCAATTTAATCTACAGATGAGTAGATTGAGGCAAACAGGATTAAGTGATTTGCCCAGGATCACACAGCTAATAAGTGAAGGAGGCCATATTTCAATTCAGATTTTTCTGACTCCAGATCCAGGCTCAACACTTAGCTGCCCTAGGGCAATAAACAACTTTAAATCATTTGATGGTGTCTGAGACCACATTTGAACTCAGGTCCTCCTGACTTCAGGGCTGGTGCTCTATCCACTGCACCATCTAGCTGCCCCCCCAGGCTCAACACTTAGCTGCCCTAGGGCAATAAACAACTTTTAAATCATTTGATGTACAATCTGGGAATGGCTGAATAAATTGTGGTATTTGAATGTAATGGAATATTATTGTTCTTTAAGAAATGATGAGCAGGGGCAGCTAGGTGGTGCAGTGGATAGAGCACCAGCCCTGAAGTCAGGAGGACCTGAGTTCAAATTTGGTCTCAGACATTTAACATTCCCTAGCTGTGTGACCCTGGGCAAGTCACTTAACCTCAATTGCCTCAACAAAAAGCAAAAAAAAAAGAAAAGAAAAAGAAATGATGAGCAGACTGAATTCAGAAAAGCCTGTAAAGACTTAACATGAACTGATGCTGAATGAAGTGAGCAGAACCAGGAAAACTTTGTACACAGTAACAGCAAGATTATAGGATGATCAACTATCAATACTGTGATCCTAGGCAATTCCAAGTCGGAAAATGCCATCCACATCCAGAGAAAGTACTACGGAGACTGAATGCAGATCAAAGCATATTATTTCCACTCTTTTCTTCTTTTTGTGGTTTTCCCTTTGTTCTGATTTTTTTTCACAACATGACTAATATGGAAATATGTTTAAATTGATTTCAATCATCAGATTTCTTGCTGTCTTAGGGAGGGTGGAAGGGAAAAAGAGGAGAAAAAATGGAATTCAAAATCTTACAAAAGTGAATGTTGAAAACTATCTTTATACATAATTGGAAAAAAATAAAATACTATTAAGTGAAAAAAAAAGAAATATGACAACCAAAAAATTATGTTGTTTGTTTCTTAATGATCTTATCTAAAAAGTCTTTCCAAATTTAAAAAAGTGAACAGATTCTCCTTAAGTTTGCCCACAACACAAATACCGTGCAATGTACTTTACATAAAATTTTCATAAAAACTCTGTGAGGTTAACACTATATATTAAATAGTCCATAATATAGATATAGAAACTGAGACTTTGAGAGGGTTAAATGAGTTGTCCATGATCCTGAAACTAATATATGTCAATGGTGGAATTTGAACCCAGATTTTCTGAATTTATTCGCTAGCCAGTATTACCTCTCTTCTGTTTCTATATGCTGTTTCCATAAACAGAGAAACAATGGTATGATAATCATTTATCTATCTTTTCAGGAGAATTTTAAGTGACAGGAAACTGCTGCTAATCCCTGGGAAGTTACGAAGATAAATGAGATATACCTGGCCTCTGAGAACTTCCATTAAAGTTAGAGAAATAAGATAATTAAAATAGGGAGGAGGGGAGAGGGAAGTCTTGGAGGCCACCATAAAATGTCCTCAAATAGGCTACAGTTGGCTCAGGAGAACTTGATGATGCAGGTAACACTCATCTTCTAGGACTTGCTATGGCTCATTTCTACTGATACTAACAGGCAACCTTAGAGAAACTGCACTGTTCCCTTTACCACACATACTACTATTGCAAACTTTTTATAGCAGGTTCATAGGAAAGTCCAAAGATATGTATTTGTAATGTATGGTACATACATAAGCCCAATTTACCGTAATGTACGTCTATTAAAGCTGATGATACACTTATAAGAGATATGTTTATCAATGTAAGCAAATTTTATTAGTTTCAACAGTACAAATATCAACTCTTCTAAGAATAAACTACTAACCTGATTCCTAAAGGTCCCAGTAAAGCATGTCTCACACTGTCATGAATGACAACATTTCCTCTCTGCCCAGCCAGAGTCCCTGTGTGTTCCTCCAAGGAAGTATTCATTCATCTGTACTGCCCTCTAAATTTTTTTTTAAATAGAATCATCAGTTACAACAAATGGAGAAGTTTTGAAAACTGTGGGTAATTTCACTTACCTTGGTAGTATACTTTCTAGTATGTCCACATTGATAATATTGATACATGCATTGACAGAGCTAGCTCAATACTTGGGAGACTTTGAAGGAAAGTGTGGGAGGGGAGAGGTATTAGACTAACCACCAAAATGAAAGTCTATAGAGTCTTTGTGCTGACCTTATTGTTGTATACTTGTGAAACCATGTACCAGTGCCATGCCAGGAAACTATCGCTTTCATTTGAATTGTCTTGGGAAGATTCTGAAGATCAGAATCTGAAGATTCTGAAGGTATCAGACACTGAGGTCCTTTCTCAAACTAAACTGCCAAACATTCCAACTCTACTGCAAAGAGAGCAGCTGCAGGGGGCTAGCCATGTTATTCTAATGCCAAACAGAATATTATAGATATTATATGTATATCTATATATATCATAGAATATTAAATATATTGCCTCAAAAATTATTTGATGGAGAACTCATGCAAGACAAGCACTCACAAGGTGTCAGAAGAAGTGATACAAGGACACTCTCAAGGCCTCTTTGAAGAACTTTGGAATTAATTGCATAACATGGGAGATACTGGCAAAGAACCACTCAAGATGGCATGCCCTCATCAGAGAAGGTGCTGTGCTCTCTGAGCAGAGCAGAAATGCAGTTGTTCAAAAAAAACCCCAAAAACATGAGATACACAAATTTAGAGAATCCACCCCAAATTTCACATGAATTATTTGTGCCTGACCTGTCACAGAGCATTCTGAGCTCATATAGAACTGATCAACCACAATCCAACACCTTGTAATTTGACTTTAACATAGTGATATAATTTTGATCCTTTTCAAGAACGAAAGACAACAACCAATTAACTGTTCTCTTAACAAACATAGGATGCTCAGATTTCCACATATGGGAAACACAAGAGTCCTCGTCACAAAGGCAAGGTGATGGCTGGGGCTTCTGGTGGGGTTTTTATGGTGCTGGCTAAGGATATTTACAAAGTCTTTTAAGTTCTGACTGGTAAGTTTATGATGAAAAGAAACTAAATCAAAACTAATATCATTAGCAAGTGTTTAATGAGTTTGCTTATTAGATTTAAGATATATAAATCATTAGTAGGTCTTTACCAAATCTGGGACATAAACCCATCATTAGTAGTTGTTTTGCAAATTTGGGAGACACACATATTGTTACCAAATAATAGGCATCTTAAACTTGATATGTCCAAAACAGAACTCATTATCTTTCTTCCTAACTCTTCTCCCAACTCTAACTTTTCTTATTAATATAGAGGGTAACATCATCCTCCCAGTCCAACATCTCTTGAATATGCCCCCCTTCTCTCCTCTTATCCTGCCCCCACTCTGGTGCAAGTCCTTATCACCTCACCCCTATATTATTGCAGTAGCCTGCTGGTGGAGTCTACCTGCCCCCAGACTCTTCCCATTCCAATCTATTGTCCATTCAGCCACTAAAGTGATTTTCCTAAAATGTAGGCTGGTCTAATAATGTTCCCCACCCACCTCATTACTGATTTCAGATTGTCTCCAGGGGCAAATACAAAATATTCTATTTGGTATTCAAAGTCCTTCATAACTTAGCCCCATTTTACTTTTTCAGTCTTATACTTTATACCCCAATGCTTTCACTTTGATCCAGTGACAATGGCCTCCTGGATATTCCATAAACAAAACACTCCATCTCTTAGCTCCTGGCATTTTCTGAATGACTCTCCTGCTACTACTTCAAATAACTGATCTCCCTAACTTCCTTTAAGTTCCAACTTAAATCCTAGCTTCTATAGAAGCATTCCTTAACCACTCTTAATTCCAGTTATTTCCTTCTTTTAATAGTTTACTACTTATCCTGTATGTAACTTGCTTTATATATATACTAATTGTTCACATGTTGTCTCCCCTCTTAGACTGTAAACTTCTTCAGGGTGGGGACTGTCAGATCAAGCTAGGGGGCAGAGCCAAGATGGCAAAGTGAAGACACAACTCTCTGTGTCCTCCTCTGACCTTCTCTCAAACCAACAGCAGATTAAGCCTCTGAACTAATTTTTAAGTCAAAGAACTCATAAATATTTGGACTACAAAACATCCCTTGCCGAAGGTACCTTGGAAGAGCTCCACAGCAGATCTGTTTCAGTCAGGCAGGGGGTCAGGCAGTTTGCCAGGGCAGCTCCAGGAGACAGGGTAGGAAGCTGGGCGGGATTCAGCGTGGCAGATTCTAAACACCTGGGGAGTCTATCTGAGGCACTTGGGACGCTCAGCCCTGATTACGGGCAGGTGCTTTGGCAGATCTGCCTTTTATAAAAGGTAGTTTGTAACCCATTGCAAATGCCGGTCCTAGTCCAGAGAGCTCAGCACCGGAAGTTAATTAGCCAAATTGCCCCAGGGCAAATTAGCACAGTCACTGCTTCTCTGTGTTATATAGACCCCAAGCTTTAAAAAATAAGTAAGAAACAGAAAAGAGCTCTCACCATAGAAAGCTTTTATGGAGAGAAAGAAGGGCAGAACAGATCCTGAGGTTCCTATAGGCAAAGCAACTCCAGAGGAAGCCACAAATAGAGACATGACCTGGTCCCCCTTTCACAATGCTTTCTTGGAAGACTGCATAAAGAATCTCAAAAGAGAGTTAGATGAAAAATGAGGGAATAAATTGAGGTCAGTGAAAGGATATAATGCCCTCCAAAAGAGATATAATAAAGACATCAATTCACTGAAAAACAAAATTGGTGAAATGGGAAAAGACAACAATGCACTGAAAAACAAAATTGGTGAAATGGAAAAAGTATGCAATGAACAAATTGGCCAGTTACAAAAGGAGCTAAAAAAGGTAACGGGAGAAAATAATACATTAAAAATTAGAATTGAACAAATGGAAGTGAATGACTAAATAAGACTTCAAAAATCAGTCAAACAAAAAAAAATGAAAAATTAGAAGAAAATATGAAATATCTCCTAGGAAAAACAACTGACTTGGAAAATAGATCTAGGAGAGACAATCTAAGGATTATTGGACTTCCTGAAAGCCATGATAAAAAAAAGAAGCTAGATTTCCTCTAGGAAATCATGAAAGAAAACTGTCCTGATGTTTTAGAATCAGAAGGCAAAATCACCATTGAAAGAATTCACTGATCACCTCCTGAAAGAGACCCCAAAATTAAAACCCCAAGGAATATCGTGGCTAAATTTCAGGACTATCGCACCAAGGAAAAGATATTGCTAGCAACTAGAAAGAAACAATTCAAATACCGAGGAACTGTAATTAGAATCACACAAGATCTGTCAGTCTGCACATTAAAGGATCGAAGGGCCTGGAATCAGATATTCTGAAAGGCAAAGGAACTTGGATTACAGCCAAGAATAAGTTATCCAGCTAGAATGAGCATCATCTTCCAGGGAAGAAGATGGTCATTTAATGATACAGGAGAATTTCACCTAGTTCCAATGAAAAGACCAGATCTGAACAAAAAATTTGACTTCCAAACACAGAACTCAAGAGAAGAGTAAAAAGGTAAAAAGGAAAGAATTCTTGAGAACTATATTGCTACTATGGGTATACTTAAAGAGTGGGGGTACAATTTGATATTACTTTGATAATATGAAAAAGAAACTAGAGGTGGAAAGGCTATCATACTGGGAAAAAGAGGGAAAAGATGGTAAAACAAGGTTTTAAAAAAAGGAGGTAAAGGGGCAGCTAGGTGGTGCAGAGGTTAGAGCACCAGCCCTGAAGTCAGGAGGACCTGAGTTCAAATCTGGTCTCAGACACTTCCTAGCTGTGTGACCCTGGGCAAGTCACTTAATCCCAATTGCCTCAACAAAAAGCAAAAAAAAAAAAGGAGGTAAAAATAAGGTAAAATGTCATGAAGAGGCAAAGAAAACCTAATATAATTGAGGGAAAGAAGGGAGGGAGATGAGCATTGTGTAAATCTTACTCTCATCAGATTGGGCTCTAAAAGAGTGTATCAGAAACATTTGGTTTCACAGAGAAACTTGTCCTTCCTTATAGGGAAATGGGAGGGAAAGGAGGAAAAGAAAGGGATACACTAATAGAAGAAAAAGTAGAAGAATCAGGGGAAAGGAGTAAAAAAGGGGGAGGGGCTCTAAAGGGGGGAGGACTATTTGGGGGAGGTGGTCATCATAAAGCAAAATACTGAGGAGGGGGGAAGGAAGAAAGGGGAAAGGAAAAAGAAAAACATAACTTGGATAAAGAAGATGGCAGGAAATACAGAATTAGTTATTTTAACTGTGAATGTGAATGGGATGAACTCTCCCATAAAGCGGAAGCAAATAGCAGACTGGATTAAAAACCGAATCCAACAATATGTTGTTTACAAGAAACACATCTAAAGCGTAGAGACACATTCAGGGTGAAGGTAAAAGGCTGGAGCAGAATCTATTATGCTTCAGGTGAACAAAAAAAAGCAAGGGTAGCAATCCTGATCTCAGATCAAGCAAAAGCAAAAATAGATCTAATTAAAAGAGATAAGGAAGAAAACTATATTTTACTAAAGAGTACCATAGATAATGAAGCAATTTTAATACTAAACATATATGCACCAAGTAGTATAGCATCCAAATTTCTAGAGAAGAAGTTAAGAGAGATGCAAGAAGAAATAGACAGCAAAACTATACTAGTGGGGGAATCTCAGAATTAGATAAATCAAACCACAAAATAAATAAGAAAGAAATTAGGGAGGTAAACAAATTATTAGAAAAGTTAGGTTTGATAGATCTTTGAAGAAAATTGAATGGAGACAGTAGGGAGTTTATTTTTTTCTCTGCAGTTCATGGAACTTATACAAAAAATTGACCATGTGTTAGGGCATAAAAACCTCAAAAATCAAATGCAGAAAGGCAGAAATAGTAAATGCATCTTTTTCAGGTCATGATGCAATAAAAATCACATGCAATATAAGGCCAGGAGAAAATAGACCAAAAGTTAATTAGAAATTAAATAATCTAATCCTAAAGAATGAATGGGTGAAAGAGCAAATCTTAGGCACAATCAATAATTTCAACATACCAAAATTTGTGGGATACGGCCAAAGCGGTTATAAGGCTTACTTGCATAAAATAGAGAAAGAGAAGATCAATGAATTGGGCTTACAATTAAAAAAGCTAGAAAAAGAGCAAATTAAAAACCCTCAATTAAATACATTGGAAAATTCTGAAAATAAAAGGGGAGATTAATAAAATTAAAAATAAGAAAACTATTGAATTAATAAATAAAACTAAGAGTTGGTTTTATGAAAAAACCAACAAAATAGATAAGCCTTTAGTTAATTTGGTTAGAAAAAGGAAAGAGGAAAATCAAATTGTTAGTCTCAAAAATGATAAGGGAGAACTTTCCTCCAATGAAGAGGAAATTAGAGTAATAATTAGGACTTACTTTGCCCAACTTTATGCCAATAAATTTGATAATCTAAATGAAATGGAGAAATATCTACAAAAATATAGATTGCCCAGGTTAACAGAAGAGGAAATAAATTATTTAAATAGCCCCATTTTAGAAAAAGAAATAGAACAAGCTATTAATCAATTCCCTAAGAAAAAATTTTCCAAGCCAGATGGATTTACATATGAATTCTTTTTTTTTAATTTTATTTTATTTGCAAAACATATGTATGGGTAATTCTTCAACATTAACCCTTACATAGCTTTCCGTTACAGATTTTTTCCCCCAACTTGCCACCCCTCCCCTAGATGGCAGGATATCCACTACATGTTAATTATGTTAAAATATTTGGCAAATTGAATATATGTATACATATTTCCAAACTTATCATTGTTGTGCAAGAAAAATCGTATCTACACAGAAGACATATCAGATAAAGGAAACACAATGTAAGCAAACATCAATCAAGAGTATGAGAATGTTATGTTGTGGTCCACATTTCACATCCCTCTCTCTGGGTGTATATGGCTTTCTTCACTGAACAATTGGAAGTGGTTGAAACATTTCATTGTTGAAGAGAGCCTGTCCATCAGAATTGATCGTCATATAGTATTGTTGTTGCCATGTATAATGATCTCCTGGTTCTGCTCATTTCACTCAGTATTAATTCATGCAAGTCTCTCCAGGCCTCTCTGAAATCGTCCTGCTGGTCATTTCTTACAGAACAATAATAATATTCCATAATAACATATGAATTCTACCAAACATTCAAAGAACAATTAATTCCAATACTATATAAACTATTTGAAAAATTAGGAAAAGAAGGTATACTACCAAATTCCTTCTATGATACAGATATGGTGCTGATAGCTAAACCAGGTAGGGAAAAAACAGAGAAAGAAAACTAGAAACCAATTTCCCTAACGAATATTGAATACAAAAATTTTAAATAAGATATTAGCAATGAGGAGGGCGGAGCCAAGATGGTGGAGTGAAAAGGTGACTTTCTGCCTCTCCTCCGATCTTCTCTCAAATCAACAATAAAATAAGCCTCTGAACTGATCTTCAAGTCAACGAACTCAGAAATATTTGGGCACAGCTCTCTGGATAACTTCATATCAGGTTAGTCGGACTCGGACAGAGAGATAAATAGATGACAACTGTGCAGGCTGGAAGTGAGGGTGGGACTCAGCTCAGCTCATCATGGAAGAAATTCCAAACTCCAAACTCCAAATTCCAAACACCTGGAGTTTATCTGAGGCACTCGGGACACTCTGTCCTGATTGGGGGCAGGTGTTCTGGCAGACTTGCCTTGTTTAAGGAGTAATTTGGACTTAGTCCTAGCCCCCACCGGCCCAGCACCTTAAGTCAACTCACCGAAGTGCCCCAGGGCAAAGCTTTTTGCAGCCACCGCTTTTTTTTTCCCTACCTTAAAGAGATATCCACACTGTCTAAAAAAAAAATATGATGAAGAAGCAAAAGAGAGCTCTCACCATAGACAGCTTTTATCAAGGCAAAGAAACGACCCCAGAGCCAGAAGTTCCTTTAGACAAAAATCCAGAGAACATCAGCCAGGACAATCACTGGTCCCCTTTTCAAAAGGCCTTTCTGGAAGACTGCATAAAGAACCTCAAAAGAGAGCTGGAGGATAAATGGGAAAATAAACTGAAATCAGTGCAAGAAGGATACAGTATCTTGCAAGAAGGATATGATGCCCTGCAAAAGAGATATGAAAAAGACACCAATTTATTAAAAAATAAAATTAGTGAAGTGGAAAAAGAGTGCAATGAACAAATTGGCCAGTTACAAAAGGAGCTTAAAAAGGTAACTGAAGAAAACAACACTTTAAAAATAAGAATTGAACAAATGCAAGTGAATGACTCACTAAGACTTGAAGAATCAGTCAAACAAAAACAAAAAAATGAAAAATTAGAAGAAAATATGAAATATCTCCTAGGAAAAACAACTGACTTGGAAAATAGATCTAGGAGAGACAATCTAAGGATTATTGGACTTCCTGAAAGCCATGATGAAAAAAAGAATCTAAACACTATCTTCCAGGAAATCCTGAAAGAAAACTGCCCTGAGATTGTAGAATCAAAGGGCAAAATCACCATTGAAAGAATTCACCGATCACCTCCTGAAAGAGACCCCAAAATTAAGACCCCAAGGAATATCGTGGCTAAATTTCAGGACTATAGCACCAAGGAACAGATTCTGCTATCAGCTAGAAAGAAACAATTCAAATACCGAGGTTCAATAATTAGAATCACACAGGATTTGTCAGATATTAGCAATGAGATTACAGAAAGTCATCCCCAAGATAATACACTATGACCAAGTAGTATTTATACCAGGAATGCAAAGCTGGTTCAATATTAGGAAAATTATAAGCATAATCAATTATATTAATAACCAAACTAACAAAAATCATATGATTATCTCAATAGATGAAGAAAAAGCATTTGATAAAATCCAACACCCATTCCTATTAAAAACACTAGAGACTATAGGAATAAATGGGCTTTTCCTTAAAATGATTAGTAGTATAGTACTTAAAACCATCAGCAAACATCATATGTAATGGAGACAAACTAGAACCATTCTCAATAAGATCAGGAGTGAAACAAGGCTGCCCACTGTCACCATTACTATTTAATATTGTATTAGAAATGTTAGCTTTGGCAGTAAGAGAAGAAAAAGAGATGAAACGAATTAGAGTAGGTAATGAGGAAACCAAATTATCACTCTTTGCAGATGGCATGATGGTATACTTAGAAAACCCTAGAGACTTAACTAAAAAATTACTAGAAACAATTCATAACTTTAGCAAAGTTGCAGGATACAAAATAAATCCACATAAATCATCAGCATTTTTATTTATTACCAACAAAGCTCAGCAGCAAGAGATACAAAAAGAAATTCCATTCAAAATAACGGTTGATAGTATAAAATATTTGGGAATCTATCTGCCAAGGAAAAGTCAGGAACTATACGAACTAAAGTACAAAACACTTTCCACACAAATAAAGTCAGACCTAGTCAATTGGAAAAACATCAAGTGCTCATGGGTAGGCTGAGCAAAT